>JAZGTJ010021156.1:0-10040 GCA_036877575.1 Botia almorhae
ACCTCTCAAGCGGTGAACTTCTACATTCCGATTGGTTGCCGCCTAGCCGCGTCATAGCTCATTACCATAAAGTTGAACTGACTTCAACTTTTCCCGACGCCCAAAACGCGCCGCGCCGCTCTCGCCGCTTCTCGCCGCCGGCTCCCATTGAAAATGAATGACTTCCGGCCACTTTGACGACCAAGTTGAACTGTGAAGTTGTATTGTAATGATGGGCTGGCCGGGATTATCAGAAGTTCTGTTTTGATGTATTTAGTGTAATTGATGTAATTCTGTCTTGATGTAGTTACTAGATGTAATTAGTTATTCATACACGCTTAGTTTTTGGTGGCCTCTATAATATAATAATAATATAAATAATACATAGTAAATCAATAAATGTATGCTTTTTTAAATGAAGCTAATAACCGAGGTTAATGGAGACTCTTTACCATGTCAAATGGTTTAACTTTCCTTAAATTTAGCAACTAATAAAACGCAGAGTAATGCCAGGCGTTGTAGCAGATGTCAGAGCAGAGTTGAGCGCGCGCGCGGTCAGCAGGATGTCTAGCAGATGTCAGAATGGTGAGGATGGCTCGAGGTTGATAATGGCTTTGTCCCGAGGTCTGAGATGTTGTCAGAGAATTTTATCCTGGATTCCTGTCATAATCATTTCATCCGTGGTGCTCTGGTCTTATTACGCCTATGTCTTTGAGCTGTGTTTTGGTAAGATTTTATATATTTTATTGGATTAAGCTATTGGTTTCTCGTGTTGTGTAATAAGGAAGTATCAGGTATAATGTATAAATCCAACACGATTAATGTCAGCGTATTATATTTAAGCAGTTATGAAAAAATAATCTTTCTGATTGTTATGTAGATCGGTTTTGATCAGAGGGTGGTCTGTATCAGAATGGTGTCTTGTTTAAATAACCCTGATAAAGCACTTTTTATTTCGGATAGGTGATAAACCTAGTGATTTGTCTACCTAGACATAGTCAAATGTTTCGACATCACAGTCTAAAAACCTCACAAGCCGGTAACCTTGACAACATTTTGGGCATCGTTTTCTTTACACCTCATGAACTGCCCACTCAGGCAGCAATTTTGGGTGGCATAGGCGAAAATCAAATGAACTGTTTATTTAGAAAAGCATTTTCAGTTATCATACTCTCATGCTTTCTGATTCTTGGTGATTTTTACCTAAACAGCATTTTTGGAATAGTTTCTCACCAGGTTTAGAACTGTGATACCCAAAATTGCTATCCAGGAAAGAAGCTAAATTATGTTTAAAACACAATCTTTGTGTTTCATGTTACTTACATTGATTTCGTCTGCATTTCAGTTACTCTCACCAGTCACCTTGAGAGGGGTAAGGTTTCTGACCTGTGTCATTAATAACGGTCACATAATTAGTCTCAGTCTATCCCAAATTATCTAATAGTTAAACGTGTCACAGTTTATTGTTTAAGATAGATATACATTATACAATCTTAAGGGTAAAAATAATGTAACGCAGATGGTCTCTGAGTGCAACTGAGAACATGTGATGGGATTTTCTCTGCAGTGGTCTATCTGTTGATATTCCATGTGTGCTTTATAATGTTCTGTTGGACCTATTGGAAGGCAATCTTCACTCCACCCTCCACACCATCTAAAAAGGTTTGTGTGCATTCTGTGACACTTTCCTCAGGTTTAAGCAGAATATGTCAATTAAACTGTTTTCATTCAGCTCTGTGTTCAGATATTTCTGTGCATCAGTTTCAGTTATCGTACACGGATAAAGAAAGATACGAGATGGAGGAGAGACCAGATGTCCAGAAGCAAATCCTTGTCGACATCGCCAAGAAGCTCCCTATTTTCACACGTGCTCAGTCAGGAGGTACACTACTTTTGCTAGTAGTCTTACTAAGTCTTAAAGGTGACGTGTCATTTT
The DNA here is from genome assembly GCA_036877575.1 of Botia almorhae. NCBI lineage: Eukaryota > Metazoa > Chordata > Actinopteri > Cypriniformes > Botiidae > Botia > Botia almorhae. Next base: position 1,916 of record JAZGTJ010021156.1, read on the forward strand.
ATTGATGTTTACATACTGTCTCTGATCCCTGTTAAATATGCAAAGACAACTACGAGTAAGCCATCAATGAAATGCTCTCAAAATACTGCTCTATTTGTTTGAGCCACCTGTCATGTCAACTTTGCATGTCAACCATTGACATAAATGATGGGCAGGACTACCCATTTTTAGCAAATCCAATGTGGGTGGGGGGAGTATTGTGTTTTTGGGACCAGTCACCATTTGCAATTTTGTTTAGGACAGTAGTGGCACAGAAATTACACACAGCAACTTTAAGATTGTTTTCAGGTAAATCTTGAGGACTTGAATGAGTTGATTTCAGTTCTGAGATATAAAACCTGACACTCCTATAGCAGATGTCATCACTGTGTACATTTCCACAGCAGGTACAGCTATGTAGTCATTTAGCAGTATGCTGTTAAAAACAGTGTTTGGCAGTAAAATGTGATTAGATGTAAAAGCTGTAGTTGATCTTATTTAACTCCACTCTCAGCTATCAGGTTCTGTGATCGTTGTCAGGTGATAAAGCCAGACCGTTGTCATCACTGCTCCGTCTGTGAAATGTAAGTCAGACACGCCCTGTACCTGAAAGCAGATTTCAGTGCAAAACCCTTTATTTTAATTAAAGTTAGAGACTAATTTAAATAGCATGACCTCTTTCACTGTTTTTCATGACATCTGTGGTCCTGTGTTTTGTAGATGCGTTTTGAAAATGGATCACCATTGTCCGTGGTAAACAATAACTTATTATTAATAAAGTCTTGAGTACAGTTTTATCTTATGACCAACAATACTGCATTTTGTACCATGAGAAATAGTAAGGTGACATCTTTGTCTTTTGTTTTCAGGGTGAACAACTGTGTTGGCTTTTCCAACTACAAGTTCTTCCTGCTCTTCTTGTCATACTCCATGCTGTACTGTGTGTTCATTGCATCAACAGTGTTTCAGTACTTCCTCAAATTCTGGGTGGTGAGTTTTAGCACACAGTTCTATACCAAACTCAGATCAGCCAAGCCTTAAAGAAGATTAAATAATAAATATTTAACTAAACATACTTAAAAGATATCAGGGTCACAAACCTCCCTTCAATTACATGAATGCTCTATAGAATGAGAATGTTCCCCTCAACAAATGCCATCCACCTCTGACTAGCAGTAGCAAGTAGCGAATCATGGTTTATGTGAACTAAAAGCTTTTTATATGCCCAGCCCTATACAGTACCCGTTTCAGTTTAGTTGACATTTCTTTGCTGTTCATTTTTATCATTTTGTTAAGCACGTACATTTGTTCTCAGAACATTTTGAACATCAAGTAAAAGAATGTTTGTGTGTGTTTGTGTTTTTGTCAGGGAGATCTTCCCAATGGACCAGCTAAATTCCATGTTCTTTTCCTATTGTTTGTGGCGGTCATGTTTTTTGTTAGTCTTATGTTCCTGTTTTCTTACCACTGTTGGCTGGTAGCTAAAAACAGATCCACACTAGGTAAGGAAGCCTACGAAGTACGAGTTCTCTATGCTCTTGACACATTACTTGACCTTAAAAGTATTTTACATCTTTCAGCTTGACCTTTAAGTTGTTTGTTCGGTTTTTCCAGAGGCGTTTTCTGCCCCAGTGTTTCAAAACGGCCCTGACAGGAATGGCTTTAATGTTGGGTTCAGCAAAAACCTCCAGCAGGTGTTTGGGGAAAATAAAAAGCTCTGGTTTGTACCAGTGTTCACAAGGTGAGCTCATGTCAAAAGCACTGTCATTATGGTCCACAAATTACAGTAGATTGGTAAATAGTAATAAACAATTTATTATTAAATAATAAATAAAACTACATTGGTACATTTTCTGAAGAAAATGTTGAGTGGTGCTTGCCGTGGCAAAACTCATCGGTGCAAGCATGATTTAGCATGAAATTAAATGGCATGATGCAAGCATGAATTAGCATGATGTTAGAATGACCTAGCATGATGCTAGCATGAAGTAACATGATATTAACATGATGCTAGCATGATTTAACATGATAGATATATTAAAATATGGTTTATTCGTGATGTTAGAAGGTTGCTGGGGTAATCTAAATGGTTGCTAGGATGTGGTCAGGAAGTTGCCAGGAAAATACCTAAAGCCCACTGACAGCCTGAGTCAAGTATGCCCACCTACATGTCTCTACAATGTTCTAATGCTAAAATATGGCTTATTCAAATCAAATCAAGTTTATTTGTCACATGCAGAAACATACACAGTATGATACGCGGTGAAATGCTTTCTACGACAGACCGTGCTTATAACAGAAAAAGAAATAGTTACTATCAAGAAATAGAATAAAATAAGTAAAATAAAAATAACATAAAAATAAATAAATCAAGTAAATATCTATAATATGAACATTAATATGAACAGTGTAGGTGCTTGAGCATTGTGCAATATATATGAGGTGTGCAAATGAAGTAGTAGTAGTAGCAGTAGAGCTTTATTGTCATTATGCCACATGTGTGGAACATACAGTGGAACGAAATGTCGTGTCTCACAGGACCACGGTGCTACATAAATATAAGCCTAAACAATAAACTGAACCAATAAACAATAAACTATGACCAATAAACTTAAGAGTAATACAATAAACGTAAGAGCAATGATTTCTTTTTAAAACCTGTACAAACCTATACATAACATAACCAGAAGTGGTAATCTAACTATACATGTAAACAGTTGGCTATACACATTGACCAAAAACAGACTATAAAATGCTATTTACTGAAGTATTTTACATAAAGTGTGCAAATGACGCAATGATATTGTGTAAGGAAAGTCTTATGAATTTAGAACCAGATTTCAAGAAGTGTGAGTCTGGTTTTGAATGTCCTGGTTAAGGGCCCAGATGCCCTGGGGGAAGAAGCTCCTCCTCATCCTCTCTGTCTTTGCCTTTAGAGTGCAGAATCGCTTCCCTGAACGCAACAGAGAGAACAGTCCATTGCTGGGATGGTTGAGGTCCTTCAATAATCCTCCTGGCCTTGGTTAAGCACCGTTTGCTGTAAGTGGAGTGCAGGTCAGGAAGCTTAGTGCAGATGGTATGTTCTGCTGACCGCACCACCCTTTGAAGAGCTCGTCTGTCCTGCTGGGTGCTATTCCCAAACCAGACTGTAATGCTCCCTGTCAGGATGCTCCCAATGTTGCAGGAGTAAAAGGACCTGAGCACCTAAGAGGGCAGTTTGAAGTCCCTTAGGTGCCTGAGGTGGTAAAGATGCTGTCTGGCCTTTTTAACTGTGGTTTGGATGTGGTATGACCATGAATAGTCCTGCGTAATTTGGACGCCAAGGTAGTGGAAACTGTCTACTCTTTCCACTGGGGTCCCGTAGATTGTAAGTGGATGGTAGGTCCTCTTCTGCTTCGTGCTGAAGTCCACTATCATCTCCTTTTTCTTGCTGACGATTAGGAGGAGATTGTTATCCTGGCACCATACCTTCAGGTTTCTGATCTCTAGGTAGGCCGTCTCATCATTGTTGGAGATCAGGCCCACCACAACAGTGTCATCAGTAAACTTGACAATGTTGGTGGAGTTGGAAGTGGCAACATAGTCATATGTGTACAGTGAGTACAGCAGGGGACCCTTACTGCCTGTGGTCTATTTGTTAGGAAGTTGGAGATCCAGCAGCAGAGTGATGGGTTAAGTCCCAGGATTTCAAGCTTGGAGTTGAGTATTGAGGGAATTATGGAAAATTTGAATGCTGAACTGTATGCTGAACTGTGACAAACAGCATTCTGACATAATTCCCTTTCCCGACGTCCAGGTGTTCCAGTGCTGAGTGATATAGGTGTGCAATTGTGTCCTCTGTGGAGTGGATCGAATGGTACACAAATTGCAATAGGTCCAGGGTGTCAGGTATTGAGAAAGTGATGAAGTTTTTTAAACACTTCATCATGATGGAGGTTAGAGACACTGGGCGGTAATCATTAAGGCGGGCAGGCTGGTGTTTCTTGGGGACCGGAACAATGATAGACTGTTTAAAGCATGAGGGGATTATAGACTGTTTTAGGAAGAGGTTGAATATCTCTGTGAATACCGGAGCTAGTTGGTCAGCGCAGGCTCGTAGACCCTGGCCTGTGATGCCGTCTGGTCCTGCTGCTTTCCTGGTATTCATTCTCAGAGCATCACGGATGGTTTGATCCACCCACGGCTTCTGGTTCGGTTCTGGTTTGGAACATTCTGATGATTGTTTTCTCTACAATATCAAGTTTCCTAATAAATCTCACCACTGCTTCCGTAAACTAGATGACGTCATTCGAGCTGTGTTTAAACATGCCCCAGTCTGTCATCCAGAGCGTCTTTCAGAACGGCCACTGATTGGTCTGTCCACTGTGCAAGAATGCTTGTGTTGTTGCACCAGCTGTTGTTTGCCATCAGACACACTCCTTCTCTTGTTTTTCCCAACTCCATTGTCCTGCCCGTAAACCGAGAAAAACTTGGCCGGCTGGATGGTGTGGTCTGGTACCGCTGTTACTCTCTGGAACTTGACCCTGGCCCTGAGGTTGTTGAGCTTGTTCTCCAGAGACTGGACGTTGGCTAACAAGATGCTGGGCAGGGGAGCGTGGTGTGCGTGTGACCTCAGCCTGTTCCTGATGCCAACTCATTTTCCTCGCGGCCCCCGCTTTTGTTTGCGTCTTTTGTTCCTCAGGATCTCACTCGGCCAGCTTGGATCCAAGTTTAGAAAAGGCGTATGGTAAGTATATTGTAAACCAATAGTTAAAAGAGTTGCTCTGTCATAGGTGAAGTCCATGGTGACAATGAAAGGTTAATAGATGTATTGGAAAAGAGACTGAAATAAACACTTTTTACAAAAAATAAAGCATAGTCAGAGCAGTCGTAACAGCAGCCGACCTCATCAGCACCATCTTTCTCAGATCATTAAATGATCTGAAATGATCATATAATAATTCATTTTATTAAATGGTTGCTAGGGTGTACCTAGATAGTTAACAGGGTAAAACAAATAGATGGATGTGTGTGTGTGAATCAAAAAAGCCAACTCCCATGTCTCTTTGATGTTCTGGTGCTGAGATATAGCAAATTCATGGTGGTTGCTAGGGTGCTCTGAACGGTTGTTAGGGCATGATTGGACAGTACCGATGGTAATAATTAAAAACTTTTTGCCAGTCTGAGTCAAAAGAGGCAACCCACTTGTCTCTACATTGTTCTAATGCCTCTCACCTTTTGCAATGAAAGTCAACTGGGTGGTTATTAGGGTACTGTAACTGGTTGCTAGGATGTGGCTACCAAATTGAAATGTCACCATTTGTTGCTGCTTAATAAGCCAAGTGATATGAGCCCACCCTCAAGTCTTCACGTCATTCTGATGTGGAGCTATGACATCACAAAGATCTGGCCAAGGTGTTAAGTCTATGGAATTTTTTGGCCACCTTTTCATACGCCCTAAAAACATCATACCCCTGATTGCTTTTAAAAGTCATAGCACACCTCTCCTCAATAAGGCGGTTGATTATACACCTCATTCATGGGTCTACGACAAACTGTGCGGGACAAATAATGTGTAGAAATTTTGTCCAGAAATAGTAGTAGTGGTACATTTACATTTATTCATTTAGCTGACACTTTTATCCAAAGCGACGAGAGCATTAAACATTTTGTCCTAAAAACCAACAAGCCGAGTCAACAAGCTACATTTACAAGTGGATATTGTATTCTGTTACTAGAGAAAAGATGAGCAGAAGTTTTTTGTAGGAAAGAGATTTAGAGCATTAGGGATTGGTAAGGTAGTAGTAGTATGTCGGAATATAATAGTGATGTTTTGCTTCACAATTGTAGTAGAAAACAAATGTATTTATATGTAAGTATTGAAATATTGAGAAGTTGCTTGGATGTTCCAGCTCACATCCAAAACTGTTTCCAGAATACTCTTTTAAAGAATTTAAAAGAATGACATGCTATAATTCAGCTAGTTTAGAAGTCACCTGGGGCTGGGGCAAGAAAACACTAGTTAATACAGTTCATGTTGTATTACATTTTGATGTGGTTGCAAAGAAGGTTGAAAGAAATGCATGTACAGTATGTTCAGTATGTTGTAATGTGCTGATGGTTCAGTGGATGTTTAAACCATTACAAATAAGGCTTTCCAAAATTTACCATCTCAATGGAAAACTTGACATGTGAATTTAGATGCCATCTATGACCTTAGATCCTTAGGCCCTTAGGACCTTTTAATTTAAGGCAAATGTGTGTGTCTTCTTCAGCTAAGATCTATGGCATCATTTACCGACACTAGGGGTTTGCTCTTGGGAGCCCCAATTGTCTCTGATCTTTATATAAAAGGCTAATGAAAATTGGAGAATGGAATTTGCATGCCACTCCAGGAGTCTCCACTCCAGATTTATGGGTATATAAGGAGACTGCAATGCATCATTCACTCAGATTTGTGCTAAAGAGACAGAAGTGGTGTCCTGACTCTCAGTGCTGTGGCAAGAGGGACACAGTGTCTCATTCCCTTCATCCAGGAACTAGGGTTACATTTATAACTGAGACATTTCCTTTTTGTCAGTCATTCAATATTATGTTGATGACAACACTAGGTGCCACAGGAGCTGAAATGTGCTACGAGCTAAGTGGAGCATATGCTGCTGTGTGCCTTGTAGCAAGCACTCAGCCTCGTTGTAACTGTCCACCTTAAGGCATAAGGCACCCCCCATCCACCTGTAGGGAGCATGCATTTACAAACAGGCCAACCGGTAAGCATAAAAGCTGGGACAGTGTCCCCTTTCTTAGAATGGTGGATCACTACGGAGACCACATCCTATCAGTGATAGGTGCCACATTGTATGTACAACATATAGACATACCTGGAAGGTAGTACACATATGAAAACCGACTGGGAAAGACCCTATCACCTAAAGGGATGCCTAGCCACAGTAGTAAAGGCAGAAAACTCTACTAAGAGGAAGACACAGGGTTTACTGGGTTTACAGATCGCAGTGAGAGGTGCCTCTTTCCAATGCATATGAGGTTGCAACTCCCCTCGTGGAGTCCGTGCATTCCAAATATAGTTGTAACGCATTCACTGGACACAACACAGACAAGGCTGGGTCTTCCTTCCCCAAGGGGAAGCACTTGCAAGTTCACCACCTGCTCCTGAAAAGGAGTCGTGGGAACCTTGGGCACGTAACGTGTCCAGGGCCTTGGTGGCCTGTAAGTGGGCAGATCACAGCGAGGTAGGATGTATTTAATGGCCTCAGAACTGCTGTGCACATGACAAAGACGGGCACATTAAGAAAGCAAACTCTCTGGGTCTCACATGTCCACAAGATGAAGCTAAAGGTGTCTGTCCTGGACCACCAATGTGGACATCGTCCTACCTAGGGTACGTGGCGTAACCTAAAAGTGAGGTCGGTCATGGTGCGCAGTTTCTGCGACATCTCATTCTCATCTTTCATCCCGAATGAGACCGATCTCACCCTTTTGAGGCAGACCTACCACCGTACCGGAAAACACGACCAGTTCGAACGAGCGTGATGGGGGCTAAGAGACCCATGGGGATGGACTTAACCAATGATCTCCCAGTGATCCCCTCATTTCACCCCTGGTGCCTACCAATCCGGACCTTGTAGAGGTCCCAGAAAGGGGAAACAACCAGAGTGGTTTCCCGTGTCTGAAGAAAGCAGGAAACCCATGACTGCACATTCTAATGGGCATGCCCTTAAACTGAGGGCATGACCCTTTCATGAAAGCTGACTGAGCGTGGTCGAAACCTAAACCCTCAATACACCAATCGTGACCATCCAATTTTCATTAGCCTTTATTATAAAGATCAAAGACTGACAAAACGGAAATTTCCTTTGTTTAACAGCTCAGTTTTGTAGTGAACAACAGATTCCAGAAGGCCCAGTTTATGACAGGGCCTGCACTCTGACTGCCATAGTGAAGGGTGGCTGGCTAACCTCTGGCCAGAGTGGATGGGCCATCAGATAAGGAGGCTCCAACGACCGCCAGACACCCATTTGGGGGTCAGAAAGGTGGCTCCAACACCCTAGGAGGGGACATCTCCTTTGTTCTACAGGACTCACCTTATCACCCAAACACCCCCTTTTACTCATCCTGAGACCCTTTGATCTCCAGGCAGCATGCAAGTTTG
>JAZGTJ010021157.1:0-10040 GCA_036877575.1 Botia almorhae
TTAAATACATGTTCTATTTAAACATATTTGTATTTTTTCATGTATATGTGACAAAAAGTCTCCAAAGATTTCTAACGAAAATCAAAACGTATATTTCATTCGGATTTTCACGAAAGACAGACTCTTTTCTGTCCTTCTCTTTATTTACATAAGACAGACTCGAAAGACACTCTTATGAAAGACAGACACTATTTTTGGATAAAGCAACACCTAATACATTGTGGTACAACAACTTCTACTTAAGACATGACATGAGCTCTGAAAGCTGGGCTGCTCGGTATCTAACAAGCTTGTCACAACAGCCCATCATTCAATCAAGACTGGTAAAGTGTCAGGTGAAAATTTCGAGACTCAATTGTTACAAGAAGATTAAAACCTGTCTGCCAGCTGTGGCCACTGGCTCCCTGATCATTATGACTGACAGCAGGTACAGTGTTTACAGTTCAGTGGAGCCAAAGGTGAACATCTCTTATCCCAGCAGAGAAACCCTGAGGGTGCAAAGCGTACACATGCCTTTGGCTATAGTCTTGGCATCTGTAAACTTTATATTTGTTATGATCATTTGTGGTACATACAAGGGAAGGACAAGACTTGTTACCAAAAACAATGACAGAATGGTAAGAGTTTAAAAATGGCATATGATAATGACCAATACAGTGTAAATCTATAAACCTAACGCAACAGTTTGATTGATACAGCAAGTAATGGAAGATTTGCATACTGTATATATATTGACACATTATATAATGATGATTATGTATCTCAATCACAGTTGACATAACAGTGACTGTGATCGAATGCTTAAATGTAGTTTATATATGGCTGAAATGTCATTAGAGAGTATTGTATTGCGGTAAAGTTGAGTTTGGATCTTCACAAAAGGATTTAAAGCTTTTTCCTTTTTGCCTTTAACTGTTCACCTATTATATTTAATATGACTAAACCATACTGTCATTTATATTGTAGGCAGTAATTTTATCGGCATTAATAAATCAGAAGGTGAGTCTGTGCCAGTGGGACAGACTAAATACAGCAGCTTTGGTTTCAAATGTTTAACAATGTTTTGATCATAGCAATCTTTCCGAACGTTCTGTTCTTTTTTGTTCATTTTAAAAGTATACACTGTGGCAGCCTTGCTCCATTTGCACCAGCAATAACTGTGTTTCAATTTCTCAACAAGAGAACAAAAGCACTCACAGAGGCCACAATGCATTACAGAGGGCCAGAGATAAAAAATAAGATCATAATAATCTATGAATAATGTCCACTGAGTCACCAGAGTGGCTAAAACTGGGACTTCTATTCTACAGATAGAATGAATAAAAAAACGAGTCAGTGAGCAAATTTAATCTGCCCCAGACAGATGTTAAGGCAGCAACGGCGTGATTTTTCCGTGTCTGAGGCTTAGATTTTTGGTGAAGCTAAAAAAAAAAGAAACCTAAATAAAACGTATTTGCGGGAGCAGCTACAGTCAGCTATTTACTTCCATCGGTACAAATCTACAAGTATTAACTCGCCATGGCGTGGCGAATGATATAATAATTGGGCAAAAATAAATCTGTGAAATATCAAATTGAGGTAAACGGGGGAGCAAACCCAGTAGGAATTAATTCAGCTCTATCTGGTGGATTTCATCGTCAATTTTGTTCACTGCAGGCATACAATTATTCTCTCAAGAGACTGCGGATTTAACTGCACTTACCTCAAATTCATCTCTAAGCCCCAGAGTCCCCACTGTGAGCTGTGTTTACTGAAAGGCCGTGCCAATCAAACACAGGCCATGATAAATATTTATACAATAACAGGGGCATGAAATAATATTTCCCCACACCGTAACCGAATGACCTGCTGAATGACCAAATTATGCTTTTAAAAGCACCGTCATTGTAAACCATTTCCTACTTCTCAGCTAATATGAATGCGGTTAACAGACTCACAGCACCTGGAGACGATTCCCCCCCCCACGTCTTCAAACACAACCCTGGAGATACTTTCTGATGTGTTTGCTGGCATGGCTTTTTCCTTTCAAAAAGATGGTTGTGACTTTTTGAAAAAGACGAACGATCGAGCTGTGAATTACAGTAGACAGAGACCGCTGTGAAGTTTAACGCTCATTACGTAAGCGTGGAAAACTGCTGCGCTCTTAAGCATTATATAGTGACTTATAACTTAAAGTTCATAGGCCCATAAATGGTGGAATTTCTGCGCCACTGGCAACAACACACGGAATGCAAAAATGACTTTTTTTAAACAGGCTTCCCAAACAGTCCCATTGTGTAGATGACCTGCAGGCCAGACAATCCCCTAATCTCTTAATCAACCTTAATCGTCGTCCTTTTGCAGTTAACCTTGAGAATTCATCCAGAATAAATCCACAGGAGTAAAAGGGCCAAGTATTAAGAACTATCAACTATTGTCAAACAAAAGGCCTAGAAAATGAGGTGCATGCCTGCTGAGGTCAGGCACAGAGGACATTTGTTGGACATTTTCATTCAAGGCTCTCTGGGCATTGACCTTCACTGGAGCAATGAAGTGGCGAGCTGAAAAGATCTCAAGATGGTTTAGGATAAAAAGAAAACTACCATGCGGAACAGAAAAAGTGCCATTTGAAAACAAGATGTGGCACGATCAACCACAGATGGATCCCCTGGGTGATGTTGAAAGACTTTCAACATCCAATGACCAGTGGAACCCCATTGATAATTTCAACACAAGCACTGATGTACTACAATAACTACCTTTAAAATGCATTACTGTGCGAGGGTGCCAGCGGGAATGCATGTTTTATGCATCCTCTAGAAACATGTAAACAAACATATTTTTATGCCTGAGGTCTAACAGACCTTGTCAATTTAAAATTGGCAATCCAAGAACTCAATTAGACATGTCATTGAAGAAATGGAAAGAGATTTACATTTGAAAAGGTTTTCCGTGAATTGATTCGCCACCAAGCGGAAAATTTAGATGGATCAATTACTGTGGTGTGATAAGACTGGTAACATTTGGATTACGGTATTGTTTAAATGAATATATAACTAGTTAAAGAAAGGTACCTCAAATAAAGGACATATTCTGAAACATATTCTGAAAGTGTATATGTTATGAACAGAAATATATATAATATAATATAAATCATTTTATTTTTGCCTGTATTTAGTCCTCATTAAACACACAGCTCAGAATAACAAAAACGACAAATATTATTTCATTTCAGTTCTACTTTAATACCGAGTTCCAGTTGATCTGTTACTTTTCAAGCATGCACAAATCCTTTCATATCCTAAAGACAGAAGGTTCAAAACAAAGGCGGGGAACCATTTCCGCAACATCCTGTTTTGATATAAGCCCCCCAAACACACAGCTCTCTGTTTTCCCCTCTTGGGTTGCTGCTCTGCAACACTGTGGGTAACACACACTATCAAACATGGCACTGCGAAAAGATATATGTGTATACCTCCGCCCTCATCTAACAAAACACCCCCAGCTCAGTCATGTCTTACACCCATAATCCCACCCCAGGGGCGGTTTTCCCACCAAACTAATTATGCCATGTCTCAGCACCGCAGCTGCAATTCTTTGAAAACACCCGCCACAACTGCTCTGATACAGACAACACACTTCTGTTCAGCAGCCACTCGCTTTTCCCTCTCGTTTCCTTCCATCCTTCTGAATTATGCATGCTGTTCCTATCACTCTCGCCCCTCTAAAGACGTCGTCTTCTGCCAATTAATGGTACAGTAGAACCGTGAACGATCTGCACTTGTAGAGCAGAGGAACGTTTCAGATGAATTCTGTAGATATACATCGACGACAGTGTGCGATCAGAGGATTCATTGAAGGACGGAGAACGCTCTTGAAGTCTCCGGCGCCGCTCGCGTGAGGCGGAACGCAAAGGGTTCGGGGAAAGCTCTGGGCTGCCATACAACAGTGCATCAAGGTCACGGATCAAAGCGCCGGTTCCCATTGGTCCATTTCAAGAGCCTGTATACTATGTGACACAAGATTCCAAGAAAGTCGTTTGAGGAATTTTTTTTTATGTTAATACTTTATGTGCCGTTTCGCTGACACAAAATCTAATTGGAGCTTGAGCAAAGTAGATACTGCAACAAAGGGCTCTGAATCGCACTACAGTAGCTAGCTTTACAGGCCAGGGGGCATTTTCCAGCTTGGTTTCAAAAAGATTTGAAACATTTTATCAGATAATACATTTTTTTTCAAAGTAACACATTTTAACAGGTTGAGATTTAATTAAGTTTTCATAAAGGTAAAAGAGTGAAGATACAAGATTACACAGCTTTATTATTTAAAAGCTTTACACTCAAGGCTTTTATACTACAAGCTGCTTCGCTTTTCAAACACGAAAAATTAAGTTCCTGGATTTCTGTCGATGTGCTTAGAAAAATATCTAAATTAACACAGTAGGTTGGCATCAGCTACGTTTATAAGAGGGACGCAGAAGGCCTCCGATTTTGTTGGATTGTTTACACCTACATTGAACACTTTGGTATATTAAAAATATATAAACGCATCTCTGAATATATAAATTCAGTCCTGGACATTCACCCTGAGATCTGGAGAAGAACTGTCCATGGTACTGATCCAGTCTCTTCATTACAGCAGGAAAATCACTGCCCCTAATGCGTGCGACCTACTTTGCTTGAAACTTTATCTTCATGTTCTAGGGCTTTCTTTCCTCATCAGCCTCTATTTATTGCATTTAAAAATCGTCATCGTTTTGGATGTCTCTCAACAGGGCTGCCGCGTCTTAAATTGGCAGACTTACGCAGATGTTCCTTCTGAGTCAATTTATGAGTTCTGTGCATGCGGGGATCTCCGGTCTGTGTGATTTGTTGCACCTGGATCCTGACAGCTTACGATATCCGAGCATCTCCTTGTATCGGCCCGCGTTTGCTGCTTTGTCTCTGCGTGTCAGCGCTGACGTTTTGATGTGCAGCAGGACGCAGCCAAGAAAAGAACGCGGGCTAATCTATCTAAATGTTAATGCTACAGCCATTAATTACCTCCGATGTAGTGTCACATAACCGTCAAATATTTATAGTCTATTGTGATACGACTGGCACATTCATCTCAATCAGAGCCAACGTGTCTGTTCCCACCTTCAGTAAAAAGGTGTCATATCTTCTCCCCAGGGTTCCACACAACTAAATCATCAACAACATAAACGATAGCCCCTATGCAAAAGACGTGATTTAAAAGTGAGGCAACATTTTAATGAAACTTTAATTGAGGTTCAGGGTGTATCATGTATTTTGATACGTGCAGGGGCTGTTTGCCAACGCTTACAAGCTATTGCCTCATGTCTTAAATAGTTACAGGGCTCCAGTATTATCAATCTTAATTAGAGCTAAATGCATCCTGAATCTACCGTAAGTACTGGTGTCACTAACATACAGGGATCCTGTACATACGTCCGTACATTAATTCCATACATTTTTCGAGAAAATATATATAGCCCAGAAAGTGTGACAATGAGAATACCGGGCACAGGATAAATTTAAACTGGTATTTTAGACTGTACTAGGAACAGCAAAGTGTTTTGAGTGTTTGGTTTTGAGAAAAGCTAAACAGGCAAACTGATGGATGTATAGAAATCCCGAAACAATTAAATGTTGTTGTTGTTAAATGTTGTTAAATGTTCTTTACAACAAACAGACCAAGTCTGCCTTGTTTTCACCCCAATCCTTAATAAACCACGCAAGCTAACTAACACAGAAAATGGAAGTGGTCTCGTCTGTTCATCATCAAACTGGCGTTTGATGACACAGCATTTGAGAAACACATTTCTCTTTTGATCTCACACGCCCACTCAAAAATATATATCTACATATAATACCATATATATATATATATATATATATATAAATGCCATATATATAAAACATCAAAAATAATGTACAACAGTGTTTCTATTAGTCCCCACTAGACATATACAGACAGACCACTAAAACAGAGCATCAGTTTAGAGAAAACATTTCCATCTGAGACCGGAATGGAAGAGGACGGATTTTAAGCACACATACCTGACACATAAATTATAGGTATAGTATGAAGCCTCAAAAATGAAGGGCCAATTAACTGTTAGAAGACTATTTTTTGTTTATTTTCTGAAGACCTTTTCACGAATCACCAGCTGAACAGAATGAGTGACTAAGTAGCTCTAGTTATTGGTATTTTCATGTCAATTTAAGGTAAAAGCTGAATTTTCTATGACTCACTATACACATACACACACAGTCCATTAACTGATGTGGTGTGGGTCTTTTTCCCTCCTGTATTTGGCAGCTTTCACATCCTTTTATGACTCCGCTCTGAAAAGACTCTGGTTGTCCTTTTCACACGTGTCATAAAAACTCTTTTCTTTGGATACTGAGAGTTGCTTCTCTATTCTTGATTCAGGTACATAATTTACTTTTCACATGTACCCATCTGGCTATTTGTGTACCGCAGGAAACAAGAAGTATGCATTACATGTTTCGAAATATAGGTATATAATACAGTATATACAGGCTATATTTTTGCCTGTTGTTTCCGTAAAGATTTATATACTGTGATAATCGCAACGTCGTAACGGTTGGCCCCAAGTTTCGCTTGTTTATTGATATAGCGCTATAATAAAATATTCTTTAGTGCATAAAGTGACAAAATGCGATCATTTGATTTCATCTATCACATATTTATGTTCTCTTACTCTGATATGTGCTTGCTCTCTTTTTTTATAGTTCCAATGCTGTTGGCTTTTCCGTTCCCTATTGAACTTCTTCAGGGACCGAAAAAGTGCTGTGTCATTGGTACACACACAGATGTAAACATCAAAACGTGTTCAGGGCTTAAAAGATGCAAAAATTCAATAATGGTTCACAGTCCATCTTACATCATCTAAATTAAATGTCCAATAACATTTTTTTTTAAATGATGCACGGTTAAAATGTTAAAATACAGGTCTCATTAAAAATAATGATGAGGCTTACAGAAAACCTGTAGTTTTAAAGATACACAGGTGTTTGATATAAGGTCTCACAGCCATTAGTGTATGACCACATGATCTTAGAATCATATTAAAGACTTTGCATGTGATAATTAGATTATTTGCTGCATTCTGGTCTTTTAGAGCTTGTTCTCTCCTTTATCACAGCAAAAGAAAATGACAATGAGCCTCTGGGTCAATTAGTTAAAATTAGACTAGAGCTTTTCCACTCTACTAATATATTGTATTGGGTTTTCTGCTCAAAATCTTTGCCATTGATTTTGGCTGCAGGTTGCCATTGAAAACATGGCATAGTTCTAAAATCTATATGCAGTTATGACAGTGAACAAACTAAACTACATTTGCAATTGCAATTTGATCAAATGGTGCATTCAACAAACTATTTATCATGATGTTCATGTGTTCTCTGGGAATCAAACCATAATCTTTGCGTTGCTAACACAATGTTCTACCAAATGAGCTACAGGAAAATCTGATTTTAATCATACATATAAACAAATACTTAACTAGACAATAAAACGGATGACCTATTGATTTACTGGTCAGGTCTGGGGCCATACAAAGTTTACCTCATGTTTCAGGCATCTGGCATTACTAAGAATAAATATTCCCAACATCAAAAAACATACCTACTGTAAAAACTAACAGTGCCAATGAATGTGCAGTGATTAATTTCTCATTCTCCTCAGTTTCACATTCATTTTTAAATGACAAAAGTGCTTTTGAACACCAAAGCCCAAAGTAAACAATATTCGGTCGGATTCCAAATTATCAAGAAAAACATTTTTTTACCCAAACAGGTTTGGGACACACACTCAGTATTCATATCTACATCTGAAAATTCTGCAACATGAAACCTCTATGAATATATTCATAAGTGTATTTTCACCACAGAAATGTGAAGGGAAATTTATTCCATCCAGGGGAACAAAGTAAAGACAAATAAATGTCATCACTAATTATTAATGTTTCCAGGTGGAGAACTGGCTGCCTTTCATTTCAGACTGTTTGTTTTATTGCGACACTTACTGAAATAGCACGTTACCTACAGTCTGGGTGATAAACAGTATAAACCTATACAGATTACTTCATCACAATACATAAAGAGTTTGTATTTCAGTCTCTTAGGTGACATCAGGTGTCAAAACATTTGCTAATTCGCTCACAGAAACGGAGAGAAAATAAATTACTAATAAAACAGTAACAGTTCAAAGTTACAAGCAATAAGATGCATTTAAATTATGTTACAATAAATAACTTCAGTGCTGTGACGCGTAGAACTGCCGCAGAGAAGAAAACTAGTTTCAGAAATGAATTAGGCACATATTGTACCATGCATGAATTACAGTACAGCTTCAGTAACTTTCCTGTAATTGTACCGGATTGAACTCTGAGAAACAGTGCCACTACACTTGTATATGACTGACCAAAAAAATATAAATATTTTAATCCTGGAACTGTTTTTTTTGCATGCATAGTAACCTAACTGGCCAAATATTGTTTCCTAATATGAATTTCCTGTTAATAAAACTGTTCAACTGTATATATAGAACTGTATAAATATATTGCTTTTATATAGTATTCATTTAATTTAACTTAATTTGTTTAAAAACTTCCAATTGGGCTGTTGCAGTATGACATCATTAGCTCATTCAGTTGCCATCACTTGCCATTCAAATAACTTACTGACCCTTGTGCTATATTTGACTCACATATTCAGAGATTCTATCTCCACTGTTCTGGTTCACTATCTACACCCAATCAGCTGGTTCTGTTATCAGTAGATTGTAGATCAGTAGGTTGTAAATTTTCTTGCAAATTTGTATTCTATAAATTTATCTCATATCCTTTCTATCTCAGCTAATAACAGAGGACATCTCCTCCAGGACTCCTGGCCATTTCAAAACGGGGAGTTACTCATCACCTTATGCCTAGCCACAGATCTCTAAATCAGCCTCTCTCCATTCAATTTCTTTCTATTTTTGATGACGGTTACACAGGCTCTTTGAAACCCAGGGAGTTGACTCATTTTCTACTGCCCACAAGGGCTTCTGTCTGCACAGACAGCATGCCAACAGAACTGGAACCTCGTGTAAGTCACCGATTTGAGATGCTCTTCAGAGACAGCAACTTTGTTTATAGTCACTTTCAAGACTCCCCACTTAAGAATTCAGACTAATGCTTTCAGTTGATTCTAATGTTAACATGGTCATCGATTTTTCTAATACTTTTATTTCAGAATTATTATTTTTAATCAGAATTTCATGTTGTATTCAACACAGGAAGGGATCCCCAAACACACGTCTCAAATTTTGGATAAAAATAAGAAATCTTAGATGACAGTATCGTTACCCACAATACAAGTCAGCAGTCTTGTCAGAAGCTCATCTACGCTGAACAGAAGATCTTGGTGGAGAGAGACACCCAGTTGTCTCCATCCATAACTCTTCATTATATCGAGTTTTGAAACACACACTTGTGACACCGAAATGTCTCAATCCATCACTCTTTATATTATACCTTCTTCTCTGCATTTCAACAGTCTACCGCTCACCTAGACATTTCAAAATGGAGGGACACCTCAACACCTAACGCTTAGCTTACTCAAAACTTAGACTCAGTCTCTTTCCATTTTTGTTGAAGGTTAAACAGACTCTGAAAACCTAGGGAGTTGACTCATTTTCTGCAGCCCACATGGGCTTCTGTCTACACAGACAGCATGCCAAGCAAACCAGAACCTCGTGTAAGTCATTTAAGATTTGAAAAGCTCTTCAGAGGCGTCAACTTTATTATCAGTCACTCTCACGGGACACACTCTTCACACAAGAGTCCCACACAATTATTGGGTTGTATAAGCTTGTTCATTATGCAACGCTATTTCCTACTTTTATTTTAGTTCCGAATGCAAATCGATCAATATTACATCTGAACACAAACTTCTAATCAATATTCTAATCGATATTTACTGTGGCCAACTTAGAGAGAATTACTTTACCGGGCATGTTGCAGTGCATTATAGGATATGTGAAACAAA
>JAZGTJ010021158.1:0-10040 GCA_036877575.1 Botia almorhae
AAAAAAAGTCTTAACAACTTATGGAAAAAGTTGCATTGGAAAATAATAGATAAATTAATATGATTTTTTGATTTTCAATGGGAACTTTAAAGAAACATCTTTCAGTAGACATATGTTAAGCATGGGCTGGTTCCAGTTTACATACTGCACGTGTGGCAGCGGTTCAGGTCACAAGCCACTGAGAAAAACAATGACTTCCAGTAAGGTGCCATGTATGGGGGTCTTTCTACCCACTGGCATCCAGTGAGCAGCAGCCTCCCCTGGGTGGCAGAACCTGCAATTGTGTGTGCATGCAAACTACTGCATCGGTATGTGTGTTTTTCTGCGTTTATGTTTGAGAGTGTTGCACGTGCACATGTACCCCCCCACATCCCCAACACGTCCCCAGGGGCCCGCAGGGGCGTGTATGTTATTGTGAGATGGTGTAAAAAAATAAACTCCTTCTGTTCTCCACCCTGTTATTCCACTTTGTTCATTGTGAGAGTGACAGTTGCTTGCCAACATTCTCCAAATTAATGCCCCCCTCAAACCATGAGAATGACACAATATGAAATTAAACTAGATCTTATTGACTTTCTTAATCAATGTATCTGGTTCTACTGTGCATAGTATTCTTAAAGGGACAGTGCGCCTAAAACTGGAAATTCATTTACTCCCCCCCAAACCTATTTGGCTTTTCTTCTTCTGTGGAACACAAAAGATGATATTTTGAGAAATGTCTCGGTGATTTTGTGTCCATACACTAGAGGTCAACGGGTCCCACTGTTGCCTGGTTACAAGCATACTTTAAAATATCTTTCAGCTTTTTTCAGAAACAAAAGAGTCAACAGGTTTGGAATGACATGGGGGTAAATAAATGCTGAAAGAACATTCATTTGTGGGTGAACGATCCCTTTACGAACAAAGTTTGTTTTCAAAATTTTGCTTGCAAACAAAACAACTTCCACTGCCTCTGATGCAACTTTAAAATCCTATTTTATTCTAGATAAAATCAATCAAACAAGAAATCCTTTACAGATTATTCTTCCACAGAATAAATGCACTTCATTCTCAAAATTTCACCCCTCCTCCATCTGTTTGTGTAATATTTGGTTAATTTGATAATGTTTAAACCACCAACAATTGTGTTGCCATTGTGTTGCTCACTTTTACATCCTATTTTTTACTTTTACTTTTTACTTCAGTAAAGCAAACACTATAACACAATAAAGTTTCAAAAACCTGTGCTGACTTTTGCTTACAGTAACCATCCCATGACAACGTACAGGAAGGCAGAAATGCTCCACATTGTCCAGTAGATGCCAGCTTTATATTTTGAGATGAACCAGACAGTCAGATGACCAGTTATGTTGGTACCTCCTGCCCCCCCAGTCCCTGCACAGGGGGAGAGGCTGTGTCTTTTTCAGGGAGGGAATGTTACTATTTTCCAGCAACTCAGCAGGAAACGCATCATCACTCATTGTGGGAGACGTGTGCACTGTTTTCACAGGAAAGTGCAAAAATAACCTTTAGCCAAAGGTTCCACCGGACTCAATATGACGGCGCTTCAGCAGCGGCTGAAGTTTTACATTAAAGGAAAAGGATATCTGTGCTGAGGTTCCTCTGGGGCAATGGACAGAATTCAGATTGTAGGTGTATAAATATAATCGTAAAGCCTTTTTATTATTAATGATAATTAAAAATTATGCTTATAAATGAATACCATCAGTCTAATCACTGATTGGTTGCTTATATTGGTTGCACTGTGAGTTCAATGTGAATTTTAAAAATATATATTCTGAAGAGTAACAAAACTTTAGTAAAATAAAAATAGACATACTGAGATTTAAACTATTACAAGTATTTTTATTTGTGTATCAGTTTTATCTAGTATACAGCTACAATTAACTTTAATCATTTCTTATGTACTGAAAGAATCACTAATAAAATTAGAATGTGAACCGGAATCATTCGATTTCCTTACATCCTTATTCATGAAGGCCTATTAATGAAACAGAGATGTGTGCAGGTGTTAGCATGTATTGAGCGCACACAAACAAACACACACACACACACACACACACACACACACACACACACAGTTTAATGAATGCTGTAAATGATTTGTGCTAGAAAATAAAGTGGGGGATGTCATTCATCTGCTTTTAAGATACTGAACTTCACACAGATGCACCAGTACTGGACATCAGGTTAGTGACCCCTATTAGTTAAGTGACTCTTATTAACTGCCCCCCCCCCTTTTAGTTGTTGCTGCCCACTGGTTAGCAGTTGCTGATTCGATTTCGATGCCATCCAATAGCAATTGGATCTGGGTGTTCACAACTTGCAGCATGTTCATTCCTCACCAGTGATGGGTAAAATGCAAAGGTCACATTTTGGATATGGGTTGCCATACCTGACAAATATGTCACTTTCACTTAAGAGTTTTGGGGTTAACAGGGGGGTCAGGGTGACAGGAAAGTTTAGGTTTAGTTTATCAAATACACGCAGATATGATATAAGCTATGGGCACTGGGAATCATTTTTCCATATATAAAAGCAAGCATGTTTTTTTCTTACCTTCTGTCTTTTGATTAGTCACCACTAAGCTAAATTAAAACAACCAGGGTTTTGGTTACGGAAGTCAATGACACTACAAACCCTTAGTGCCAATTCTGATTAAACTTAACACAGCCAGTAAAGATAATTCTGAATGGATTCTGAACCTCTGAAACTACTTTCCTTTTCTGCTGATGTAATCAAGACTGTGTGGGCGGAGCAAGATAATATTAACCAATAACATTATAGCCACATCCATGACGTAATCAAAGTGACGTCTATGATCAAGTTCCTCTGCATAATTTCCTACTGAATCACTGATTCAACATTGAGTCAACCCTTAAAGTAAATAGCACAATCAACATTGTTGTAATATCAGTGAGTGATTCCATTTCGAATTAATGATCTTTGCTACCAAGAAACCTCCAGATCTCATGTATACCCGCAGCACAACAAGCTTTCCACACTCTTTTTAACAAAAACTACACCTGAAACCTGACAAAGATGTTAGAAATAAACAAATGAAGAACAAAAAACACAAAAAATGAAGCACAAGCTGTTTTCTGTGACGTGCCGCGGAGGAAATGCTTTAAGAAGCACATGCAGTTGGAAATGAGCACAGCTCTCAGGAATGGAGGATGTTTGACGCTTTTCCCTTAGTAACCTCCTTTCCCTTCCATTTCTCCTCCTCCTCCTCCTCCTCTCCCTCTCTCAGTCTGGAAGCAGTGTTTGGAAACAGTGACTGTGCTGTAAAGCTGTAGCTTTTCACTTAAGTACAGTGGAGCCCTCACTACAGTGGAACTCCCCCACTCACCCTCAGTGGGCCCAATGACCCCACATGGCGCTGAACTCTCTGAGGTTCAATCCCATGACAGAATTTTTAGACTGACATGAGAAGAGAGAATATATGTGCTCTGGAAGGTGCAGACTGGCTTTGGCAACAATGCAGACCTCCCATGGTACCCCGACCTCTATAGAAGTGGCGTCAACGCGGTGCATTCTTGCACTTATCTATATGAAAAACAGGAGTTGACAAAGAGAGGCAGTGGCCTAAAACCGTCTGGCTGTTGTTAACTTGTTTGCTTAGCCGTCGCAAACATTTTAGCTGGACCAAACAATCTTTACACCCTCACTATGTTATTATACTGTATTTTTTACTCTAAAGACCCGTGCACACAAGTCTGGTATGAAGTATATAAAAAAATATTAATTATAAATTTTTTGTGATTTAATTTTTTGCGGCAACACTATTCACACCAATTTCCAATTCAAAATAAAATAAACGTGTATATACCTCAAGCTTGGCCTAAAAAATGTCGCAGATCACAGCAATATTTCAGACATCAGACGGAGATCATAGAGATGGATTGTAAGTCTTGTTGTACTATTTCTTTGTGACTTAATAAACTTAATAAAAAGGTGTGAATACATCGTACTTCAAAAATACATCAAAAATCTATTTCTCTCCATTATATGACCTTCTATGACATTATATATGAAATAACGGTTGCCATATCTATATATCTTGTATATATCTAGTATGTACCTCACAGCGGCTAAGGTACCAGGTTACCATATTGTGAAAATGAGATTTAGGAGACACGTTTGATCTTTTTGTGGCAAGTAAAAGCACAGGCAGAGGCTTGTGCTGTGGCTTTGGTAAAAAGTACACAAATGGCTTATTGCTTTCTTTGTACTTTGTGGAACAAATTAGCTCGAGTTGGCATGGCTTTAGCTCTGATGAGTCCAGGGACAGCTTCCAGCTAAAATGCTTTTCGTAACAAGTGCAAACAAGTTTGCAGGAACGTCTTTGGCGAGCTAAACTGTGAATTCCTGTCAATCTTATACTATTTTTCCATCGTAAAGGACACTCGTAAAGGCATTTGTCATTCATTTTTTACCCGCGAATCGAACAA
Organism: Botia almorhae; assembly: GCA_036877575.1. Taxonomy (NCBI): domain Eukaryota; kingdom Metazoa; phylum Chordata; class Actinopteri; order Cypriniformes; family Botiidae; genus Botia; species Botia almorhae. Next base: position 4,455 of record JAZGTJ010021158.1, read on the forward strand.
TTTTGTGAATGAAAATGTTTCCATGGCAATGATAATGAGAATAATATGTAGAATGTAAACAAAGTTAATGTAAGCTGTTATTAAGTTGATTTCCCTAAAACATGAGTGTAAACATCATCACTCTGTGATTAACTCAAAACACTGCTCTCGTTGTAGTAGATAGCAACACTGACTCAACCAATGGTGTAACTGAAACTATAATTACTTTTGCAATTCCAACTGGCACCACTAGTGGTGCTAAAATGATGCTTTTAGTGGCTTTAAGTAACCTTAGGTAAATAGTACAAGGTAACAAATCCACTAACAGATTACGACTGCTCTTTTTCTGCTATATGTCTTTGGCACATCCGGCTACCGTCATCTGACATTTCCGTTTGGGGATTTTTTTGATATCTGAATTTACAGTTTTCATGTGTAACTTTTGCCACACTTTTACTGCCAATGTGTGCACACTGATGTAGCTATAGATTAAAAGCCACAGGTACCCAGCACAAGTATCAGAGCTACAGTCAGCTCAAGTTCTTTCATGTGTTTGCGGTACAGTGGAGCAGCGTTGCATGTTTTTCATCTCGTTTTAACTTTTCCTTCCTTTCACTTTGAATGTGCAAACGTGCGTGTATACGTGTGTGTATGTGTGTGTGTGTGTGTGTGTGTGTGCATGTACGTGTGTTTGTGTAAATGTCCCTTCAGTTTTTCTGCACTTTGCACAATGCTAATTACGCACTACCCATATTATGTAGAGCAGGTATCATCTATAAACCACAAACCTCCACCTCTGCATATTTCACCTGTATTTGCTGACATTTATCTCTCACACAAGTTCTGAGAATCTGTCCATCTGTCTCACAAACTCTAGAATTTAAATTTAAACTAATCTTTAGAGTTCTAGAATTTTAATTAAGAATTTTGAAATCCTCTAATGTACTGTAGCTGAAGCACACTTTGTTTGAAGCGTCAAACAGGCAAGTTCAACACTGACTGGTTTTGGAAAATAAGTGACCTATTCACCTACAGCCGAAACTTATTGACCGACAAACTGAGCGACGATTTTGTATCTGCTCTGAGATAAGGTTGTACAAATATTATGTGTGTGCATTTGAAACACTCTGAAAAAACTTGCCTGCAAATGTATAGCTTGCATGTTCATGTGTGGGCCTTACTGGGAATGTTAAAAACTGTGAACTTCAAAGGATGTAAAGGTAACTGGGTTCATCTGCTGAAAACAGGGCTCAAAGTTAAACATTTTTTTAAGCCATGCTGAAATAACATAATGAAAACCACATGATTCCATATGTTCATTTAGGTAAGTATATCTTAGAACTGTAAAAGACCTTAAATGTGAAATCAAAATGGTAATAAATAATATAAATTATATAAATTATAGGATCTCTACACCACAAACATATAGATTCAGAAAAACATTAGAAAGTACATGTGACTTACTAAAAATACTCAAGGTGGTTATATATACTTGTGAGTTCAGATCTAAAACGGACCCTCATGGAATTCTACCTGTATGTGTGTGTTTGACTATTTATGGCACATTAAACAATGGTGTGTATATTTACAGACACAAGAGAGTTATGAAACAGTGATGGCTGCCAAAACTCATAAAATGAGTTTGAACACCACTTTCATTATTTGCTTTGACTTGTAGGAGATGGGTTTTACCTCGGAATGTCTTTGACTTTTGACTAAACCAAAATTTAAGGCTCAAGATTAACAAAATGCAGCAAATCAAAAGAATTTCTGGCCGCAAATTCTAGTTACTTTTTTAAACCTAGAGTGAAAAGTGAATCTATTCAGACGTGATGCGATAAAATTCCAGCGACAACCAATTTGACTGTCTGCACTGAAGGCGAAATTGCTGCAGAATGTGGCGTGATAACAGCCAATCAGAACATATCTGAGGTTTATCATACGGTTATGTGGAGCTGGATTCTAGACCAATGAAATCTCAAGGTGGGCGTGGCTACTCAGAGCAAAAACAGAAACCACGTAATTTACAAAATCTCTTATTGCTCATCGCAGTTGCGGCTGGTTAGGACAAAAACTCCGATTTACATGGAAGAGCTGCCTTTTATCACTTTATCCCTTAATCACGTCTAAAAACATTGTATTTATAATCTTAAATTACACACACGATGACTCAATAAATACTTTATTACGGTGTTAAAATGTTACTAGTTTAATAAGTCAATCACTGACAGAACTACTGGGACAGGAAGTAGAATCCTGTTCTGGTCTCAGGTATGCAGACACCTTGATGATAAAGAACAGTTCAACCCGACAAAAACATTCTACGACTGACTGGAATGCTGAAACTATGATGTCACAGATGGAGGAGTCCAGACAATGTTTTGTTGTGTCGTGAAGAGCCCATGGCGGTTGAGGGGTGGACCGCACCTTTCAGGTAAATGTGTCGCCCTTGCCAGGTAATCCTGCAGGTATTTTTAGCTCAGTGATAGGAGGACGCCCTGACATATGTGACAGTCAGTATTTGTTTCCGCACCATAAGAACCAAAGGAACAAAAGTGTGTTTTATGGAGACGTGACGTAATAACACAAGAGCGCTAGTGATAAATAACAGCCTGACAAAATCTTTTCATCAATCAACAGCGTCTCTGTTTGCTTTACCTCGTGTGTGAGAAATGATACAGTCCTCCTGTATTGGTGACGGTCAGTTTTAGTCATCAGTTTTAGTCATTTAGAAATGAATGCTAGAACCACAAGACTTACTACACAGCTTTGCGTGTGTGTTCACAGTGCTGGTGAATTAGGTCAAAGGACTTTAACCAAAGAACATGACCACCGTTTATTCACATTCCTTGGAGGAAATTACAGTAGTTAGAGTGCTTACCACCAAAAAGACCCAGAAAGCACAACTGCGTGTTTTTCTACACAACGAAAGAAAATGGGTTTTTGAGCTCCAAACACAAGATGAAAACACCACTCAAAGTGGCCACTATATTCCAAATCTTTTGGAGCCATACAATAAGTTCTACGCAAATTTATTCAGTCATTGTATCACCTGAAAACGTCACCCTGTGGGTGTCTACCTCTGTCTTGCGTACATTTAAATACCGTAAGACACGTCAAAGCGCGTCACACCAGCATTGACATCAAAGGAATTTGGCACACAAGTCATATGAACCAATTTTTTGTGATATTCTGTGTGAAGGCGCTTTCTTTGCATGCTTGCAGTTCGACGGCCCCTGTCCTCATTTACTTTCATTATATGGAAAACAGCAGACATTCTGCTAAACATTTCCATTTGTTTTCCATGCAAAAAAGAAAATTGAGAGAATGTATTTTTGGGTCAAACTATTCCTCTGCTGCTCATGTTCCTTATGAGAGCACGCCAGATGGGAGTGGCCTCATTTAAGCCTCTACTTTTAGTTTTGTGAGCGATGGTAAAAAGTCAAACCACAAAACGAGCTTTTCTGTCAAGGCTATTAAACAACGATTAAACTCAACAGTCATCTCCAACCGCGCGGCTGAAACTGGGCTGATACACATTCTTGTAAACGCTGTGAGCTTGAGTCCCTCCTCTTTCATTCCATAACAAACCGCATGTCTCTTGTTTGAGCTGAGAGGGAATCCACGACTGGGCTGTGATTTCAAAGGGCTATTTGTAACTATATTGCTTTTCTTTAGCACATGGGTATAGTAAAAAATGATTACACACACATGTATGCATAGATACATTCATGTGTCGAGTTGTTGATTCTAGAGTAAATGATTTATCTTCCTTGATGAAAATATAAAATATAAAACCACTGTTTTACTACAGTATGGTTACACCAAAAACCATGGTTACTATTGTAAATCATGGTAACCACAAATCGACCATGGTTTTTCTACAGCAACTATAGTGTTACCATAGTATTTGTACTTAAACTGTGATTATATAAATGGGAATCAATGTGCCAAAAAACATGGTTACTACACTTTTACTATACACAACCATGATTTGTTTTCTTATGGGTTAAATGAAGGCAAACCTCATGAAACTACAATTAATGAACACAACACATGTGGTCAGCATGCATTAATACTTAAAATAAAAAGTGTGTGTGTTTTAAATCATAAAGTATTCTAAACTTTTAAGCATACGACGGGACCTCCAATGATACTCTGCGCTGTTATAAATGACACTTCTGCTTGGCCTTGGAGAGCAATTACCTTCCAGCCGGCTGAGCTGTTGCTGTCGCCCTTGTCTTTGAAGTAAGGCACGCTCTTCACCATCCACTCATAGATCTGAGACAGGGTGAGCCGCTTCTCGGGGGAGCTCTCGATCGCCTTGGTGATGAGGTCAGCGTATGACATATTCCCCCATGCGTTCCTACGAGACGAGCTGCTCTTCCTCTGGGCCGCTGCAGGGCTGGAGCCGCTGGCAGGGGCGGGGAGCGGCGGCACCTGTTGCGGGTGCGTCAGCTGGGGATTCGGCTGCTGTGGATGCAACGGCGCTGAATGCTGTTGCTGGGGATGAGCGCAGTTGTCCTGGCAGTGGAAGTCGTTGCACAATAGGACGGGCTTTTCCTCCGGGTAGTCCTCGGTCTCCTCTAGTAAACTTAAACTGTTAATGAAGTCCACGATGCCTTGCTCCGGTTTGACGGACGGCGCAGGGGAAGATGTGTTGGAGCTTCCCGGCTCGTTAATTTCAGGTCGGGGCAGCGGCCAGGTGCATGAGCGCGGCCGGGAGAGAGGTTCGAAATCTGGGTCGATGTCAACCAACTGTTGCTGTTGCGGTTCTGCCATCACCAAATCAGCTGACTTTTCCTTAGACAGATGATAAGTAAAGAGGAGATTTTAACATCCGCGGGTGAAATCACTAGTTGGTCTAACGCTAACAATGACACATGATCAAATAAAAAAATAAATCGAGCTGACAGTAAAGCCTAAGTTTCTTCTTGAAGTTACGGCTAATCGTACAGGTAAACTCAGCAATGTGTGGATCGTACCACGCCAACCGCGGCTTTAAATGAAATGAGTTTTTGGAGCGCTCACTGGGCGCAGCGTGTCTTAGAGTAGAGCGTGCTGGCCACGCCCACAGCTGAAATGACAGTCAAAACAGCCAATCACAAGAGCCCATTTTAAAAGGTAAACAGAGATTGCGTCTGCATTAATCCACGTTACTACAGTTTATCCTTTCAGTTAAACAGGATTACTATTATCTTGCAGAAGATTACGACTGCCGTGAAAGAATTTGACCACCCATTTTAGCTTTCTAGTCACCCTTTAAGTTGTCTAATATCCAATAGTCATTAGTCTAAAACAGTGTATTTTCGCGAAACATTTCATTGAGTTTTAAGAAGCCGACTGTACTGAGATGTAGACTCTCTGGCACTTATCCACCTGTCAAATACTATGTAAATAATGTCGGATTTGGCTTCATAAATGTGTACATAGGTGCTTTATGTTTTTACAAACGCAAGTATAAAGGTGCGCGTGACGTGTGTGTACTAAGATGTTTACAACTGGTGTCCATGCAAGTTTTGCTGTCAGCTGTTATGCTCACTAGAGGGAGACATGAATCACAATGACACTAAAGTTCCAGGTCATTGTTAAAATCTGGCTGAATTT
>JAZGTJ010021159.1:0-10040 GCA_036877575.1 Botia almorhae
TGAATGGATTGCTTTTCCTTAAAAAAACATGCCCAGTGTAAAACCATAATCCCCCTTCATCCCATTTAGATCAATTTTGTCATGTGTACTATTTGTTTGTGAGTTATTCTGACTTGCATGTATTATAGGTTAATAAGCCACTTAACAAACAAAATTTGTTTTGTTTCCTGTAAATAAGCTTATTAGGAAAACTTAGACCACCCCATGCAGTCAAAATGAGGTTTTATTATGTTTATATATTTTATATTACTATTATTATAAATAATACATCTGACTACACTGTGTTATGTAAGTAATTTAGGGGAAATTCTAGCGTATAATTGCTCAATAAAAATGTACTTCGAATTTTAAAAAATTGCCTCTAGCAAAGCTGCTCCGATCTATATACTGGTCGAGCCTTTTTACATTATGGGTTAACACAATCCAAGCTCTCTCATCTTAAACAAATGCTGCTACGACCCTGACAGAACTCCACAGGGATGGAACTGAAGGCAGTATTACCACAAAAGCACCATATTGATTACATTCCAAGCTCTTTCTGTTAGCTGTCATTCATGTCTGAGCAGAGGTTTATAGGGATTTGTTGATTACTGTAATGATTAAAGTCAGTACAAGTGGGTTTGTCAGAAGGTTGAACTGGCCAGTCGTGTCTGAGGTAAAAGTCCTTTATACTGACTGCCAGATTTGATGGATTAATAATTAATAATGAAATTTATTGTCTATTCAATTAAACTTAACTCAGTAGGTAACAGCATTGTTGGACAAAAAATAAGAAAAAAAATAATAAAGTCACTGGTATCTATCTCATACAACTAGCCAGAGTTATTTGTGCATTTCTAAATATGTTTGGTTTAATATTTTAGGCAGTTCTTGCTTGTGGTAAATCTTAGTATGGCATTAGCCTCTGTAGCTCTTTGTGACCAAAAAACATAAAGCGACATATGGTGACTTAATAGATGAATTAACTAGCTGATAAAATAAATGAATTCATACTTGTTATCAGTTATCTAGCATGCACATATATTGCTCAACATCAGTGTCACTTCTTGTAGCACTTTTTGCATGAATGGTTTAGAGGTTTCCATCTACCCACACCCTGAGGCTAGAAATGTGTGTCCTCCACTCATCTGTCTTTAGACACCTACATTCACTCATAAAGCTGTTTGTATTTTTCAGTAATACATGTGCATAAAAATTTGTGCAGAATTTATATAAACATTTATAGAATTGTTAGTTTGTTAAGCCGGGTCCTATAGGATCAAGGAATGTTTGAAATATAATTTATTATTTTTTATCCTTACATGAACCATAGACAAGGTCACATATTGGAGAATGAATAGAAACCTCAAGGATATGAACATTCATGTCACTAAGCAACAACTTTAACAACAAAGAATGCACCAAACAACTGTTAAAAGAAAAATATAATTATTCTAAAAATATATTTTACTTAACAAAAAAAGCTTAGATGTTTATGTAGACATAAAACAAAAAGTGTAGCAAAAATTATATCATGTTCCCTTATATTCTATATATATATATTTATTTATATTCTATTTTCATATAATATGAAAATCATAATTGTTGTATTGGAATTGTTACGTTTATTCAAAACAAAGAAATTAAAACTGTAAACTAAAAACCCAATATCAAAATGTGTAAACAAACTTCAGCTTGCATTTTAATTTCTGTTTTGGCATCTGAAATGGAATTTATGAGCATTGACATAATGCATCAGCTATTTTAATAAAGGTTTAACCACGTTAATGTTTCTTGATACATTTTTAATGATACCACTGGCAGGCAGACAAACTATTGCAGTGGTGTCCCACAAGTTTCACTAATTGCTAAGACACACTTTCCAAAGGACTTTGTTTCTCAACACTATAAATACAAATTCTGTTGTTCAAACCTCAAACCTTTAAGGCACCAGAAACATTTTTATCTGAAAATACAATTTTAGCTTTGTGTTTAGAATATTGTTTTGGGAGAATGGGATATCAATTATAAAGGTATCTTCACTACTGGGAAAAACAAAGTTGCTTAAAAAACTTAAAAATATAATTTTATACTTTATAGTTTTGAGAAATGATTCTTTCTTTTAGATGACAGATAGAATGGTTTTTAAATCTGAAAGCCAAACACGCCATTATTCTTGTTTTGAGAAAAAAGATATTATGTATTTGACCTCTGACCTGGGGCAAAACATCCCTGAGGCAAAGCAAGTCTACTAATAGAGATTCAAAGCACATCTGTCTCTTAGTCGCACACACACACACTGTCTCTCACACTTTCCCCCCCTTCTGCAAACAGAAAGCCCAGAGGGGAAAGACTAAGTCTACCTTGTCTTCTGTCAATTGCATTAAAAAAATGCTTATTACTGCAATATAAATGCTCACACAAAGGGAAAACAACCACAGCAAATGTCATTTGTTAAAATTCCTAGCATTCCTTCAAGACCTACCATAGACATTGCATTGTTTATTTATTCCACCAATATAAAACAGCTAAAAATGTGGCAATGTAAGCATTCACACAAATGTACACATATTTCTGTGTTACCTGTATATGGTGTTTCTGCGTAAATTACAAAAAACTGCCAATGTGGCAAACAGACTTTAAAACAAATGTTGTTCATTTATGAAAAGTCACATATTACAACAGCAGCAATAATTCTGTGTATCACTATGTGTTAGTTTTCAACACAACCAATTCCACTCTTCCCTAGTATCCCTAGAATCTAAACTGACCGTGTAGACACGGGAAGTGTTTTGAAAGGTCATCTGTATTGTCTTATCTCCACAGTCTTAGTAGCTCCAATAAATTGTAAAAATAATAAATTAAATGTTTTGCTAAATTTCCCATGTAAAATGTCAGATGTCTGGTGAGTTCAGCAAGTTTGTACCTTGCCAGATTATGTTTGCAATGGATGTGTTCTCGCAATATCAGATTCCTCATCCATCACTATTTGTTACTAGCTTTGGCCATTCAGTAAATGTTATGCAAAGTTTTTGGTAGCCAATCATGAATCAGAAATGACTAGAACCTAAAACTTAGTGTCTGGTGGTAAAGCATCTGTCAAAATCTTAAACCAGAAGCAAGATTCAGAGCTAAACCCTGTGGCAGCAACTGTTAGCATACAGACAAAAGCTATAAATAAAACAAGGTATTGTTACATACTTACTTTGCGCATTGTAATTTGTTAGTGGCAATAATCAAAATTTCAAAATGAATGGTTTTCAAAGCACTGAAATTTTTAAACATAAAACAGTGTCACAAGGTCAAAAGGTCAGTATATAAAACGTTTTTTAAATAAAATGAGAGAATTTTAAGGGTGTGAATAATTGGTTAGGGCACTCTTTTTTCCACTTGTGAGATCAAAATTGGACTCTTGTTAAATTTGAATGATAGCCTGCTTTGGTTGGGAGAAAGGAAGAGAATAAATGTTGAGGCTTATCGAGACAGCATTACTGAGGTTTAAGCAGGCCTGCTGGTTTTTGGAGATAAGGACTTTCCACAGAGCCTGCTAAGCGAGCATAGGAGCTATTAGCGAAGAGCTAAGAGCTCATAGAATTGCTGTTATATGGGTGTAGGGCCAATCACCCTTAACTAAGTTCAAACCAGACAGGTGGAAAAACAGATCTTAGATCAGGGGAGAAGGCCATTTCTGGCAGCAGCATCAGATGGTATAGCACTCAGCACTGAGGGATAAGTAGTGGAGGGCTGGCAGAGGATTTGTTTGAGTACCCACACAACATTCAGTGGCTTGTATGAGAAAAGCTTTCTGGAGTACACATAATTATAAAGAGCTATTTAAAGAGCCTATTATAGCCCAAACTGGCTAAACAGGTCAGATTTCTACTTCCTTAATTTTACCTAAAATTTTAGTTTTTTAAGTTGTCAATGTTTACAGAATATGTTCACATACCATGTTGTTTTATTTCATGACTGTATTACAGTTTCAAGACAGATGTTTTAAAAAAAGCATTTAATCTTCTGTAGTAAAATTATAGTAGTTGGGAAGTGGGATTATCTTTGTCAATCAGTTGACGCATTCAGTACAGTGTCTATTTCAACAATTGAACGAATTGTTTGTCTTCCTCTAAAAATGTTGAGTATTACCATGACAGAAATAGCTGTTTATTACTTGAAAACGTCATTTTTAAAATGTTACTATATATGTAATATTTTAAATTATACATTTATTTATATTGTATTTTACTTACTTATTTTAACATTTTAGACAACAATGGCTATTGTAACAATGATCAAATCACCCCTTTTAAACTACTTCAGGGTAAACAGATTAACACTGAGTTATATATCGACTATCATAAAAAGGCTGCAAATCTATATTTGATTGTTTTGACCCTAATTGGCAGAACAAGAGCTGTTTTGAATGAGCCAGCTGTTGTTTGGTTTCTCAATGCACATTACCACAGTATCAAGCATACATTCTGTATATATAACTTCATCTGTAGGCACAAATTTATCTAGTCAATTGATCATATCAGGAGAAGGTGACTGCCCACCAACTAGTTACATTCAGCAGTGGCTACTAACATATACTTCCTTTATCAGGCAACAAAACAAGTACACAATAACAAGTACATCTGATCCTCAGATAAGGATCAGAATGGCGAGTCTAAGAGCTGGATTATAGGTGCAGTGGGGGACCAACCAGAGTGTCACAAAGGCCAAAGAGTGACAAACAAAGTTTGACAAGCCTTGACAAATTAGAGATAGCCATTTCTCCCAAGGCAACAAACTACAAAAGAACGTGGATCAAGTCAAGCACATGCACGTAGACACTGGCACCTTCACACACCCCCTTTGTCCTTGGAGGCTAATCAGAGATATGTGGATAAGAAAAGAGCTTTCTGTGCATACCTTTCTCATTCACCCACTGAGAATGGAATAGAGCAGGAGGATTAATCCTGAGCAAGTCTGATAGATTACTGATAAAGACATGACATTTTTTGTAGGCCAAGCCAGAAGATTCACGTGGGTTTCCTTAAAAGAAAAGTTGGATTTTGGATTTTAGGCTTTTGGATGATCACAAAAAATAAGATCTGCAATCAACAAAAATTTTATACTTACATGTTTTGTCTATCAAGATAATGTTTTACAAATGAACACACCTCTTTTAATTTTGAATTTTAAATACAACGGCCAGAAATATAAAGCTAACTTTATGCTATAAATGAACTACACCACAGCTGCTCAACATAATCTTCAACATCATCAACACCAACCTTCTGAAAATTCTTCATACTTTATTAAAAACATGTTCCCTGATAAGAATGATCCTGGATGAATCTTCATTCACATTATTTTACAGATTTTTATGTATGATGTTTAATGTCCCCGACAACATCTAGTCCCATTTAGCAACTTGTTAGCAATCACCCTTTTCAAGAAAAGTAAAAGTTTTAGAAAGTCATGAGTTGTGTGTTACTGTTATGCAAGTATCTTGCATTGTGTTACATTGGCATGGTACCCTTACCCCAACTTGTGTTAACACAGACCTTATTTAAAGTGTTTAATCAAAACCCCATTAAAAAAAAACTGGAAGTGCTAAAATGGTTACTCATTTTTGGTTTTGGTCTACAAAAATGTCATCCCTGGAGCTCTCTGCTCCTGGATCAATGTCCTTTGCAGGTTCTGGAACAACATTAATCTACATTTAAAATTAGACAAAAATGATAATAAATGCTAAACCCTAAATCTTGATTAACAGAATACAAATCTCATGACTAATAAAATGCTAAGAGGAAAATGCACTGTTTTACATTTCTGTGGTGATTTTGGAGAAAAATGCATTTTAAATTTGCTAAATAGAGCTGAGAGTACTACACTTCATTGGTAGTTGAAAGCATAATCAAACCAGCCAAAATATTTTAAACATTAGGACACTGAAGCGTTTGTTTAAATTCTAACAAAATCTGTGTAGGCCTAAAACTTTGATCCGTGGCTGCAGATTCAGTTTGAACCCGGCAAAGGCAAATGCTAAATTTGCACACTAACAATTAATTGATATATATATTTATATATATACCATTTCTCTAGTTCATTTATAGCATATGTGTGTTTATATATATATACACACACACACATATATATATAGGCCCCTAATAAACCTATGTAGGGCATCACAGACATTCATGCTTGAAGTCACTTCAAACGGCACATATTACGACAGGAAGGCCTTGAGTTCAGGAGAGTATCACTTCAAACTCAATCAAACGTGTCAGTATTTAAATAAGTGAGTGAGGCAAGTCTTGCATATCTCTATGTGCGTTTGAGAGTGGGTGCTGGATGTGCTTGAGTTGGATATGTCTCATATACAGCCTAGGGCAATTGTGACAGAAAAAAACCTAAATGAGTCATCTGCTCCAGTAGTGGATTTCAGGTCACAACACACACATCTCTCATACAAGATTTAACTATGTGCTTAAAGCTAAACATACACCTATGACTTTAAAACACAAAAGTAGTACCACATCATCATGTTACATGTGACTCTGAATGACTGACAATGTAGGAAGTATTAGTGAGAATTATGTCTGGAGCACTCTTAAACAGAGGATAAATACAGCCATTTTCCTTCTATTCAAGTTAATATAGCACGTGGATTGTACGTTGTCTGCTCTATGTCCTTCAAACACCTAACTGACCAGTCCTGCACAATTTTTGTACACATACCATGTTTGTATTTTTACCACATTTGAAGAACAGAGAACAGAGAAAAACAGTTATAACAACAGGGATAGCTGCGTTTTATTTAATGCTTTGAAAGAGAAAGCCAAGAGAAACTCAGCTCTCCATAAGAGCTGGCAAAATAATACAGCACTCTTTTCTCTCACAAACTAATGACAGAAACATTTGGCTCATTCACAGTGCATGTGGCTGAGGAGCGAAGTACACCCAATCCTCTTTGCACATTTTGTGCTGAGACCATTTCCTGATTCATCGAGCATTTGGTGACTCCAAACACTGTTATTAATTTATTTCTCAGATTCACAACCATATAATTTATCTATTGGATCATTATAATCTGTGCATGGAAGTTAATTACACTTCCTATAATGCTAACTACGTTATAATACAGCAGCACTTTGACTGATAAATGCATAATTACAGTACCATGAGCAAAAACTAAGCGAAGATAAAAAGCAAAAACAGGAAAATATGTCATCTCATAGCAGATTTAGCTGGGAGATATATGTAACTGTTTAACTCTGGGAACACATGTAGTAAGAAACACATAATTAATGCCACATAATACACATAACAGCACATTTTGACACCAGAACATTTAAATGAGAATTTAACAGGTCAAACAACCATTTTATCCAAAGCGTCCAAACTCATGACAACACCTTGCCACAGACACCAGTAGGCGGAAAGTAACTCTAGAAATCATTTCACAGTACTTGTATATATTAATATTCAGGAAGCAACAACTTTTTTAGAAAACTTTCACATTTTTAAGAGCCATTCAGCAGTATTCTATTGCACACAGACCTTGGATAAACAAAATAAAAAAATCAGGACAGCTGAAATACATTTAAAATCTTAAATGCTAACCTTCAAGCCTCAAAGAAAATAAAGCATTTTCATTTATAAAATATGTGCACATATTTGAAATGTTTCATTCGACCTAAGTCTGTTCAGAAGCAAGATTTAAATAAAAAACACCACAAATACATTATTACACACTGGTATGACATTATTATTCAAAAAATGTCGGAATAAGTCACAAACAGAACAGTTGGACAAAAAATGTGGGGGTGGCACCCATGAGGCACGAGGCATGAAGGGAATCCATCTCTTTTGTATAAAATTCTAAACACACCATTGCAAAACGCACAGTAGAGAAATGAAAAATAAGGGGTATAGCCAGACAAATGTTTGTCTTGCTTATTTCTTCACCAGTTTGTGTTTACACCATTAGACGCATTAGGTAGAGGGAGGAATGACACTGACTGATGGGCAAAATAACCTTATGTAGGAACCACACAAGATATACAACTAACAAAGACAGATGCAAAATCCCAGTGTGGTAACTGAGAGAACCAACAGAGGCTGGCTGATATTTGCCCAATTTAGAGATCTTGAGATTTCACAAATAATCCTTTTATCCTCTGATTGTCTTTAGTCCGTGTAGACAAAATCCAAAGGAAAATCGGTCGGACCGCCATCGCAATGACTTTTGAGAGCGTTTCCAAGTGAAGAGGAGCAGAACAAGTATTATCAGAATGGTAAACATTATGTGTGACAGATAAGTTGAAGAACAAATCAAGTCATTCTCTTGATGCTAAAGAACTTCTGAGAGTATAAGGGAGCATCTGCTGAAGTTTGATTGTTACACAAATAAACACTATAATGATAATGAGAAGATTTATAGACATGGGGATAGTTATAAAGAATTACTGTTTGGCAATTTAGGGTAACCAACTTAAAAACTTAAGGCATGAGGTTCTTCAATTTACTTCAGGTGGATGCTGTATGAACTGTAAGATGAGGCGAGGGGTCTCACTGAGCGATCAGCAAAGCCAGGACCATATATATTCCAATCAAGAGCTTAGAATATACAGAAAGATGTGCTTTCTGTAGGCCCACTAAAGCACAGCTTTTTTCCAACAGCCTGGCCTGCAGCTGTTCATTGTGGGAGATCTCCGAAGACTCTGTCTTGCGACCATTGTACAGATACAGTCTTCCGATGCCCTCCAGCTCAGAGGCAGCTGTAGCGTAGACGGCCGTGGATGCTCTTTCTACAGGCATCTGTGGATGGACAGAATTTTTAATCAGAGATGATTAATTGAATGATCTCTTATCAAAGATTGAAATAAAACTACTATTTGAGACTATTAAAAATGCATTTTTCATATCTGCTAGACTAGCTGAATTCACTCGTTCCTGTACGTGACAAGCATTGCAACATGTCCTTGTGTTTGCAGTTGTATCTTTGCTGTATCTGTGCTCTAGTGTTCTCCTTGGTGCTTGAAGTCTAACCCAAGTACTTGACATGTATCCTTAGCTGCAGGCTCTGGTAATTGCCACTTATACATGGGCACTTTCCACATAAGTCACTGTGATAAATAGTCTATAACTGGTCTCCTCCAGCTGCAAACAATTTTATATGTATTGGGGTTGTTTTTAAAAGTTGCAATAGAACAATTATAAAAAAGCATTTTCTAAACAAGTGTTTAACCATGTCCTCTAGCATGTAGGTAAATTCCGTAAAAGGGATCCACCAATTACCAATTTCTTTTAACCAATTCCTTCAGTTTTGTGTTATTTGACATACTTTTAAGACATCTTGAGGCTCCGGTCCCCTGGTTGAGAAACACTAACCTAAATAATGTTTTTCTAAATTCACAGTCATCACAGAATACAGTACAAAGTTTACAGCAGTTCACACAGGATGTGTTTAAAAACAGTTGGACAACGTGTAACTGAATGGAACATAAAGCAGGTCTCAGAGACACATTATCAGTAGTCATGGCATCTTAAAAACATGGCGTTCTTGGTGCAATACAGAACCAACAAAATAGCCCATAGAGAGCATGTTTACATGCAAGCAAGATGTGAACGGCCCTAAGTCAACCTCGAACAAACTCAATCAGGCCAAAACATAATTCTTACCATATGTTTACAGACATGATGCAGTTCAAAAGTTATAGTTAAAATATAAAAAATATCATTCCAATTACAAATGTTATGGTTTACTTTTAGATTAGAAGATCTAAAAGTTCAATTACACAGGACAGGCAATCTTCACCAGCACTGACGGATTCTGCACTTCAAACGACTCTCTTTGAGGCTGGCGTTTGGGCTCAACGCTGTTTTTCTCCTTTCCACATCTCTTCTCTCGTCTGAGGGAATTTGGATTCAGCTACAGGAGCCATGAGGTTTTTCTCTCCTGAGCTGAATCAATACAGCAGAGAGAGTGTGAGAACAGCTTCTCTCTGAACACTGTTAGTATAGGGCTTTATGAAGACTATGTGCCTAAAATGCAACAAAAGCTGAGATAT
>JAZGTJ010021160.1:0-10039 GCA_036877575.1 Botia almorhae
AATCCCTTATAGCCCTGTCCCATAAGATGTTGTCTATTATATGCCATCCTTATGTAAGCTGGAATGCATATATTTTGCTCAACAATTTTGTGGCTTTATCGGTACAGTCAGTTCTTTGTTCGTAAACATACTATAGGCCTAGTATACATAATTAGTCTTATCCCACACATATTATTTGCAATAATACCATTAACATGTCTGACATTTGTTCTGTGTTTTATTATTATTCTTTGTTTTTTATGTAAATCTGCTTTGAAGCAATGTAACATTGTAAAAAGCGCTATATAAATAAATTGAATTGAATAGAGCCTTAGCCAGTTCCTCAGTGAGGGTGGAGAGTCGATGGAGTTGGTGCTGGTGGACTGCGATCTGAGAAGCCTGTACTGACATAGCGGAGGACAACTGGGACAACACCGCTGGATCTGGGGACGTCTTCTGTAAAGAAGGGTCAGAGGCGCAGTGTGTTTAATAGAGTAGTCAAACAGGCAGAGGGTCATACACAGTAAACAGAGATATCAAATGCAAAACAGAGGGCGTGATAATCAATAGGCGTGGATCAGGACAGGCAGCAAACAATCAGAGACGATATAACAAACCAGATCAGGGCAGGCAGCAAAGAGTCAAAAAACAAAGGCAGTCCAAGTAATACACAGAAAGGCAATCAAATAACAAGGAAAAATGCTCAGAATTGCTGCACAGGGGCAAGTCAAGACTTTGCGATGAGACTGTGTTTGAGTCCGGTTTATATAGAGGAGATGATGAGGATCAGGTGTAGAGCAGGAAGTCATCAATAGTTAGTGAAGTGCATGGTGGGAAGTGTAGTTCTGAAGATCCGTTAGTATTCTGGTGACAGCCCCCGCTGGTGGTGCGGTGGAGAAGAGGCTGGAGCCTCCACCGTAAGAAATGTATGTACTCAAGACTTTAGAGGACATGTTCAGAATGCTCAAATAAAATGACAAACACTGAAATTTAGATTTGTAAGTATATTTTAAGTAACAGGGTGCCAAGTTTTTGTTCCGTTTTAACTTTAACTAATTAAAAAATTCACTGTAGGAGCCATTATAAGAAACCATTATAAGCTTTTACTGTGTAATGGACACGCTGATGTAGCTGGATCCATATCCAGCGGTTTATCACAATCAGTAAACAGGCAAAGGTCAAAAACCGACAAACAGAGCAACGCAGGCGAGACAAGAACAAAACGTAAACACAGGCAATGGTTGAGGCAGGCAGCAAACAATCAACAACAATGTCCAAATCCAAAACAAGCGGCAGGCAGCGAAGGTTCAACAACAATAAACAGTCCAAGTAGTAACGGGAAAGCATTCCGGAGAAACACTCTGAAATGCAGCACATGGCAAACAAGACATTGCACTGACTGAAGCGTGATCCTGGGCTTTATAGGACAGATAATTGGACACAGGTGGCGAACAGGAAGCTCATCAATCCTGGGTACCGGCCCGATGGGAATTGTAGTTCAAAATGGAGGATTAGTATTCTGATGAGGGTTCCCGCTGGCATAACATACTGTATATATGCAATATTTAAAAATATATATATATTTTCTCTTTGTTATTTTCTGAATGAATGCTTAATTTTTGCATTAAAAAATTTGCAAGTTCAAAAACTGAGTTTGAAGGAATGCCGTTAAGATTTACCAACATGGAGCAACTGTGACATGCATTTCAGCGGAAAGCCTCTTTTATAAAAACTACATGTTACCATCTAAGATGGCTATTATTGCCAGGTACAAATATCTTCTGTTCAGTGTAGATGCAGGTAAGACCATCAGAACAGACAACAGGTCTAGATCTGCTTTATAATCTCATATAATCTCATCATCATTATAATCTCATCCGGTTTAGAGTCGGAGTCTGAACTCATGCTCTGGGTGTGCGTTCTGTGTGGAAGCACATGGCTCTGTTGTTTACATCTGCCATGTGCTCTCTGGTCTCGCGTCATCACCCCACCTCCTCATTTCCTTGTTTAAGTTAATTTCGTGCACCTGTTTGTCGTTATTCCTCTTAGTATTTAATGCCCGCGTGTCTGCTGTCCTGTGCTGGTCTGTTCTATCCATGCTCGTTCTCCGTGCCTTACCCGTGTTAGTTATCCCGAGTCCTTCCGTGTTTTTGCTGTAATCTTGTTCTTAGTTGTTTGTTCGTGTTTCTCGTGTTCCGCATCAAGTCTGCTATCGTTTGAGTTTGTCTTCGTTTATTGTATATTTTAAAAAAATATATTTTTGTTTCTTTGTTACTTTTTTAAGTGATGTCCAAGCAGGTGAGACGTTTACTCTAATTAGTTAGATGATAATCCCAAAAGTGAAGGCATTGCCTCTCACATGTGTTTTTCCTGGTCAACCATTTAATAGGCAACCAATATGGCTAGGTTCTGTCTTTCAGAGTGTTTAGTTTTAAGGAGAGATACTGAGGGATATTCTGAGGGAGATGAAAACAGATGAAATCAGATGACAGTCTGAGGTTCTGTGCAGATTATGTAGTAGAACAAATGAAGCCTATGTGTTGAAATGATAATGAAAGTGAGTAAATGACTGCCTTTTTTTTTCTTGTTGGGTGAAGGGTTTCTGGCATAGATTCAAGAACACATCATGTGAGATCATGTTTTAAGCAATTGTTTGTGATAGATGTTTAATGACGTTGCATGCCACATGGCCAATATGGTCAGAGGTCAAAGCTGCACAGAAAACCAGACAATCAATCAGAGCAGTTAATATGCGTTTCTGTGTCCTTCACCTCTCCCAAAGGATCCTATCTGATCATCTCTCTCTCTTTCTCTTTTGCTCGCTTACTCTCCTCTCCTCTCCCCCTCTCCTTCCCCTCTCTCATTAAAACTCTGCGCCTTGGCTTCTAATTAAATCCCACTTGAAAGTCTTTAAAAGTCAGACTCAGATTGATTCAATTTGCATTTCTGAACAGGGAACATTGCCTAAAAGGATAAATAAATTGGTTGAGAAAAAATCCTTTTCTGTGAACAGTGGTTTCATGTAAGACAGCACTCGCATGCCAATGCACAAAGACACACATGCACAAAACATAATTCTTTCCACAACAAAAAACCTTTCCACAACATAAAACCATCAGTTGGACTTAATGGCAATACATTTATTTACGCTGCACATTGTGTCTTTCAATACCACTGCGATGGTGATGATACAAAGACACACTCATGCTGGGAAAGGCAATTATTGTGGGGGATACTTTGTCTGGAACACATCCAAAATCACTGTTTGACAGGCAGAACCTGACACAAGGAAACGTTAAAATCATATAACTGTACAAAAATACAACAGACCCAAACAAAGTCTGTTTCACAGGAGTTTTAGTCGCTCAGAATTGACTTACAGGAACTCTGAGTTGCTTAATTAAACCTGACCACAATCAAAGCCATTTCTGAGTTCCCTTTTGTTTTTTTTTCCCCTTGTCACATCTAGAAAGCTTCTTATATTAATTTACCCCTTAAATGAATCAGTTCATTGAGGCTGTATAAGGCCACTGGTCACAGGAGGAATCAGTTATTGATGACTCAAAGAACAGCTCCAACAGCAGAGCAACAGAGGCCCCTGGTGGTAATGTTTGACATTGCACCAGGAACAGGTTTTGTCATACATCAGAGGTTCTCTCAGTACCAGAAATCTTCAATTTCAATTTGGTTTTATCTATATAGCACTTTTTACAATGTTGCATTGCTTCAAAGCAGATTTACATATAATGAAATATAAAACACAGAAAAGAGAATAATTGCCAAACACTGAAAACAGAATACATGATATTATTGCAATATTTTAATTGTTCATTATGTGATGTATATTGGTTAGGAATCCGGACTACTATTCTATGTTGGGAGTCCGGACTCTTGTTTTCTTTTTTTTAAATTTTGGATTACTCCTTTGGACTCTGGATTTACTTCTGTTTTGTGTATTTTGGATTGCCCTGGTATCACGCTGCTGTTTGCACTTGTCGTCACCCCTTTTTATTTATACGGTTAGTGTTTGCGTTGTCTTTTGTTTTGTTCATTTATTAAATATTGTTTATTATTTAGTTCCTGTGTCCTGCTCCTCATTTTTATCACAAACACTACCATCCACCGTAACAGAATCATCGACCGACTCTATGACAGCAGTGTCACCATGTCTCATTGGCCGAGCCAGAATGGGAGATCAATAAACAGTTACATCCAGGACTTCTAGAACGAGATTTATAATTTACCCATAGAGGACGACGCAATCATGACTATCTTTAGATTTGGTTTGGACCCGGCCTTCAAAAATGTTGTTCCCTTGCCTAATTATACATGGACTATTGAGGAGTATGTCAATTTTACCCTGAGGATAGACGGTTTGGACCTCCAATTGGGGAGAGCGGAGGTCGATCCCAGGGTCCCATTGATGGAGATTACTGACGTGGAACTTACCCAGTCATCACCCCACGATACGCAGCAGCAGCCTGGGCCTACCGCAGACTCACAGTCAGAGCCCGATGTGACCGAGGGATGGATCGCCCCGGAGCCAGAGCTGGAGAGGCCCGACCAGGTGTACAAGCCAGATGCAGCTGAGGAGGAGGTGGACTTACTGTTGAAGCAAGAGGGTAGCCAGGAGGACCCTGCTCATGACACCACCACCGAGGGTGAGTACAGACTGGCGTCAGGTATCGAGACTGTCATACCCAGAAGTTCAGTAGATGCAATAATTCCACTCAATCTCTCTCTCACACCTCCTCTTATGTCTTTCCCGGTCTCCTCAAACATGTCGCTGGAGACTGGCAGTCCTTCACCTCACCCTCAGCACACCAGCAGTGTTGTGGGCTCACTACTGGACTGTCAATTACCAGCCATATCCACGCTGAGGAGAGCGGATTCGGTGGTTACTCTCCTGGTCTCCAATGTCTGGACTCCTCCTCAGCCTTATGGCCCCTCGGCTTCACCATGGCTTCCAGCTCGGCCCTCGGGACCCTCGTCGTCACCCTGGCTTCCAGCTCGGCCCTTGGGACCCTCGTTGTCACTCTGGCTTATCAGCGGTCAGCCACCGCCTATTCTATGTTGGGAGTCTGGACTCTTATTTTGAAGTGCATTCTCTGTCTTTGGTTTTCACTGTCTTTACTTCCTGTTTTGGTAATCGTCATTACCTGTTGCATATTGATTAGTTTGTCTAGTTCCCTGTTTGTATACTTAGTTTGTCGGTGATTGTTGATGTTGGTGTTTAATGTTTATTATTGCCCTTATTTGTTTTCTGGCTTTTGGATTTTGGACTCTGGATTGTGGACTTTGGATTTGGATTTTGGATTACTCCTTTGGACTCTGGATTTACTTCTGTTGTGTGTATTTTGGATTGTCCTGGTATCACGCTGCTGTTTGCACTTGTCGTCAACCCTTTTTATTTATATGTTAGTGTTTGTGTTGTCTTTTGTTTTGTTAATTTATTAAATATTGTTTATTATTTAGTTCCCATGTCCTGCTCCTCATTTTTATCACAAACACTACCATCCACCGTAACAATATTAATAAAACTATTTAAGGGTGCTAGGTTTGTTGTTGGTTTATGAATAAAGGGTTGACTGAACTGGTGAAAACTACCACAATTTTAATAAATGGACAAGCATTAGAAATATCTGTAATTATGTGCAAAGGCTTATACCTCTCTTAGTAGTCTTTGAGAGAGTAATACATTCAGACCATGCAATATTAATCAATTAACATGATAGATGATCACTAGCTTACATAGAGATGATGCATAGAAAGAAGGTAACATTTTATGGGACAGGGGTATAAGGGATTTGCAATAATACCATAAAATACCTAAACATTACACAATGAAAGAGAATGGGAGACAAAGAAATAGCAAAATAGTAAAGTATTTTGGACTGTAATTAGACCATTAGGCTAAAGCAATAGTAACAAAAGCTAAGCTAAGTTAAGCTATGTTGGTAAAGGCTAAGTTTAATGTCAGCAGTCTTCCAGTATGCAAGCCAACAGGGTGACTGTTTTAAGGAACTAAAATTCTACAAAATTCTAAAAATAGGCTAGAGGTAGGTAAATAGATAATGAGAACTGTAATAAAAAAAAGTCCACAGTGAACTGTACAAGGACTAGAGAGGAGCTCGCTCAGGTATCGATGAGCTTAACCATTCAGGGCTTTGTAGGTATTCAGCAGAATTATAAAGTTTATACAATGCTTAATAGACATCCAGTGCAGTGACAGAACAGGGCTAATATGGACACACTTGTTCATTCTTGTAAGATTATATATTCAATATTACAATATTGAAATTGTAAAACTGCAAAAGTGCAGTTTTTAAAATATTGGAAATGTATTATTTAAAGGACAAATTGCTATTAAAAATGGAGTTTGCTGACTACTGCCCACCCCAAAAAGGGGTGGTGTTCCCCTTGGATACACCCTTCCCCTTTCATGTTTGGGGTACCCCTTGGATACCCCAAACATGAAAGGGGACCCAGTTATATAAAAAGCATGGTCTATGGATTGCTTTAGAGTTCATTAATCCCTGTGTACAAGTCTTAAACAACTGCATCTTTTTCACTCAAACAGTAAACAAGAGCACAGAAGTGTAGTTTCAGTGTAGTTTTGACTGGCTTATTACCTTGGCATAAAAAAGGATTACCTTTGCTGGATCCAAAATGGCGAAGTTTTCTGTAAGATACTGCTCCAGAACACCAGAACTGCTCCAGAACTTTGAGGATCCTGATGCAGACTTTATTAAATACAATCCAAAGTTCATAATCCATACAACAGGCACATAGCTGAAACATAATCAGTCCACTGTCACAGTCGCAGACAGCAATTCACACAAAAACACTTTACTTAAATTCAAACAGAAAGCAAACCCCCACAAGGGGGAGAACGGGGAACGAAGCAAATGGAAAATCTAAACAGAATATAGATAAACAATAACTAACTTAACGGGGACTATAAACACAAGAATAAACTTACATGCACGAAAAAAACGAACACGGCAAAACCAATTACGATACAAAACATCAAATAGACAAGGACAGCAGACATGTGGGCATTAAATAGAACAATGAACAATGACAAACAGATGCGTGAAATCAAACAATCAAAGGAAACAAGGGCCCGGGGTCACGACAAAGCAGAAGCCATGTGCCTCCACATAGAAAGAACACCCAGAGCACGAGTCAGGACTCTGACTCCCGAAACCAAGACAAGATGAGATGAGTCGTACTCCCAGCAAAACACAATCTTCAGACTTGACAGGAAGCCAGGACCCTGACATCCACGGTAACCAGCCCAAGAATAAAATCCCAGGGCAAACAAACAGAGTAATCCAGAAACAATTGTGAATGGCAATGGTAAAAAAAAGGAAAATAGGGACACAAAGAAACCACTCAGAATTGCAGTGTTTCACCTAACAAGACTTTGCATTGAATGAATGAGTAGCCTGGGTATAAATAGACAGACACTAAGAATCTCAGGTGGAACATGATTAAGATAATGACACACAAAGTGTTCTGTGAAACAGAGTTCATAGTTAATAATAGAACAGGTGGCAGAAGTGCCCTTAGGTGGAGCACGCGGGCACTGGCAGCATGCTAGTGTAACAATATGTGGAATTTCTTCCTGCAATCGTGAGTAAAAATTACATAATCTGTATTACCTCATATGGAAATGAAAAAAATGTGCAGACAAGGCAGAATCATCAACTGGCAATAGAACACTTGATCTCCTTCCTTGGAATAAAAAAAATTCACAAAAAAATATTTTTAACAGCCACCTGCACCATATTGATCACTGAATACACTTAAAATAATCATTTCTTTCACAAATTAATCATTTCACTTCAGAAGGCATTAACCGCCTGGCAAACTTTGATTCTGTTTAGCTGAAAGAAGAAACTTATATACACCTAGGATGCCTTGAAGCCAGAATCAGGAGACCTGTCCAAGCGTAGCATGAAATTTCTTCCATGCTTCCTTTCTCACCCCTTCATGGCCGAGGACCCTCTCACCTGAACTTACAGGATGGTGACTTAGAGATTTTTCTTACGTAGAGACTTCCTCCAGGGTGCCTGCCTCACCCAAATAGGCAGAGAACAGTCTCACCTCTCGGCCACTTTGTAGTAATTTCACTCCCTCCACTCACCAGTTTCAGAAGGGTGGACACCTCAAGCAAACCCTGCTCAGCACTATTAGCCAACTGCAGCATACTTAGTTCTCCTAGTCTCTGCACTACAATGCAATTTTTTGCATTTGGCAAAAGGAACATGGGTACTGTCACATTGAAGACAAAAAAATGTCCCCTTTGTCTATTCGCAATTGCTTTGTGGGGACAGGACTACACCAAAAAGTACAAATCAAAATAAAATAGTAATTACACAGACATGTAACAGTAGACCGTGTTCCGTCTGCAATGTTTAATTAGACACTCCTCACAATGCTCACTAGTTTTTGTAAATTAGTGTCATAGTAATAAAATGCTAAATAAAATAAAAAAATAGTGATATTGTTACGTGCACTGACTTTTATTTTGAAATGTTCTGTTTAGTCATGGTTTGTCTCTGTCCTCACTCACTTCCTGTTGTTAATGATCATCACCTGTTGTCACCCTGATTAATTACACTATTTAAGTTCCCCATTTAGATGTTTAGTTTGTCTGTGATTGTTGATGTATGGATTATTGCGATGCTCTCAATTTCTTGTTCTCTGCAGTCTATTGGATTATTCAGATTATCTACGCTACTGTGCGCCTGTTGTTGCCCATTACTTTCATTTATACGGTTAGTTTTTGTTTGTGTCTTTCTACCATTAAATACCTTTTTGCTATTTATCCTGTGCTGCTCCTTGTCCAAGATCCGTGAATGCTAACCGTAACAGAATCACCGACTAGCCAGACAACAGCGCAGCAGCGATTGTTTCATTTTCCCGTTAAAATAATATGTTATTTTAATAAGCTTGCATATAAATTAAATATATATTGATAACATGATTAAGTGATCACCTGAACCAAATATTTAATTGAATTAAATATTTAATTTAATGAGGAACAGTATAGAAAACACACAAAGCTGTTGTCATCACTATACTCTTGCAATAAGACCAGTTGGTTGGCAAAAACAGTGCTAGTAGAACCCCAAAAGTAAGTACATTTATATTTACATTTAGTAATTTAGCAGACATATTTATCCAAAGCGACTTACAAATGAGGACAAGAAAGCAATTTCAACAACTATATAAGCAAGAATGAATAAGTGCTATTAACAGGTCTGAGGTATTCCAACAGTGTAAGAAGCCATGTTTATTTATTTATTTATTTTAATATAGGAAGTAAAAGTAGAGGTAGTGGTGGTGTGTTAGTTGATTAGTTAAGGAAGTGTAAACGAAATCGTTGAGTTTTTAGTCGTTTCTTGACTTAGCCGTTCTGATAGAGTTATGTAGTTCATTCCACCAACAGGGCAGAGTAAAAGAAAGAGTCCGATAAAGTGATTTTTTTCCCTTTTTGGGATGGAACCACGAGGCGACGTTCATTAGCTGAACGGAAGTTTTTGGAGGGCACATAAATGCGAAGAAGTGAGAGCAGGTAAGGAGGTGTGAATCCAGTAGTCACTTTAAAAGCAAACATCAGAGACTTGAATTTGATGTGAGCAGCAACTGGCAGCCAGTGCAACTGGATGAACAGCGGAGTGATGTGTGCTCTTTTAGGCTCGTTAAAGACCAATCTAGCTGCTGCGTTCTGGATCAACTGCAGAGGTTTGATAGTACAAGCTGGAAGCTCTTCATTCAACACGATATGTCTGTCAGGCAGTGGGATCATCAGGGTGGAAAGAGAGGTAGATCTGGGTGTCAACAACATAGCAATGATAGAAAAAAAACATGCTTCTGAATGACAGATACTGGAGACACGATGTAGATGGAGAAAAGAAGTGGTCCAAGAACTTAGCCCTGGGGCACCCCAGTGTCTAGGTGTTACAGGTTGGACATCTCTCCCCTTCAAAAAACCCTAAACTACCTGTCAGAGAGGTAAAATCTGAACCACCGGAGTGCTGTACCTGTA
>JAZGTJ010021162.1:0-10039 GCA_036877575.1 Botia almorhae
GTCACTCCAGTTTGGCTTTCTACTGCTTAAGCTAACTGCAGTGAACTTGCATGGCGATTTTGTGTGTGCAAATTAACAAATCTTGTTTGCAATCAATGGCCCACATTTGTGAGAGTATTTTGTAGTATAGTATCTCATAGAAAATGTTGATTCTGAACGGAAACTAAAGGTTTTCTGACAAATGTAGTGGGGTGTACTCATTTATGCTGAGCACTGTATGGGTGTACAGGGCACAAACAGAAGGATGAACGTCTTATTAACAGTAATCATAAAATGCCAACACCCAAAAGGCTATGGAGTCTTGATTTGTTATGCACAGTATAACAGCTTTAGGACATGCTGCTTTCAGCATTACAGATGTTCTAGATCAACTGTTTGATAAAGTTTTAGACAGGAAGCTTGACTACTAGCATTCCAAATTGTACATGCATAGGGCACATTAAAATAAAAATAACAAGCACCTTGGGGGTTAAAAATATGTGTATAAATTAAGAATAAAATTAAATGAATGATTTTATATTATAATTCAGGGTAAAAAATAAAATGTGTGCCTGAATCAGTTATTTATGTGGCTGATATTAAAATGAAACATAAACCACCATCATTTGCTGACTTTTCATCAGAAGTAGTACTAGACACCGATCAAGTCTTAATTGTTGGTGATTTTAACATCCACGTGGATAATGAAAAGGATGCATTGGTTTTAGCTTTCAAAGACATTTTGAACACTATTGGTGTCTCACACGTGTCAGGACCAACTCATCGCCATAATCATACTTTATATAGAAAATTTAAAAGGTTAAGGAAGCTGGTTTGGCTGTTGCTACCGGAATGGTGAGCCCATTAAAACTCATTTTCCCAGTTTATTCTCTCAAAAAGCAGGAGTAGACATTTTCCATGGCAACATGTGCTGGTAATTGTTGGTTTCTGATAAACCATAAGCAAATAGAATCAATAAGTATATACACACATATCAATACATGATATGCACAAATCATACATGAAATCCAAAACTTCAAATCCAAAAGATCAAAGAAACTAAATACATTTCAATATAAACACATAAATCAAAGTAGCTTACATTGTCAAAAACACAACAATTCTACAGGCCATGCATGAGTAGAGATCTTCTCACACACAAAGACTGAGAGAGAGGCTTAATTAGTAAGAAACCACAGGTGTTCTCATGAGGACTCAGTGAGCCAATCAGAGCACAGCGGAATTTTCTAAAGCCGCCCCCAAATATGTTATCATATTTGCATACAAGAAAATTCATACTACTGTGCCATCGCCATCATCAGTCAATTCAGGAAGAACAATTAGACGGCTGACTGGACGAATTAAATGCTTATCATATTTTGGTAAAATCTTGTTGACAGTCCCCACAGGCCAATGTCCACGAGGAAGCTGGGGGTCCACAACCATGACCTTGGTAGAAGGTGCAATAGAATTACCATCACGTTTCCACTTTTGACGAATCTGAAGACTTGGAAGATAGTCTTTAATGAAACTGACCCAAAATTGATCCGCAAGAACTTGACTGTGTCTCCACTTTCTACAGGTAAGTAGCTCTGAGTCTGCATACATTACTTGTGAGAGATGCATCTCGCCGCCCCATCAGTAAGATATTTGGGGTAATGGGGTCAAGGTCTGAAAAATTTAAAGAAACATAACCGAGAGGTTTTGAGTTTAACAACTCCTCAATTTCAACGAGCACTGTATACAGAACTTCCTCCGAGACAACTTGTGTTCCCAAAACTACTCGTAATGCTGTCTTAACAGACTGTATCTCTCTTTCCCAAGTGCCTCCAAAATGGGGGGAATATGGTGGATTGAAAGAGAATTTGTTGGAGGGCAAGCATGTCCTGAAGAGAGGGACTAAGCTGAGAGAATGCTTTCTGGAGTTCTTTTTCTCCCCCTTTGAAATAAGTCCCTTGATCAGATAACATTTCATAGGGCCTGCCTCTACGAGCTACAAATCTGCGAAAGGCCAGAAGGAAACTATCTGTATCCATACCAGAAAGTTGTTCCAAATCAGGATTTTTAGGATTTTAACTCTGCTTCCCAGACAATCCAGGCTGTCTTGATTCCTTCTGGGATATCTGGATCATCCCATTCTTTAGTAGGCTTCGTCCACAACTGTTGCAGAAGGACTTTAGCACGTGTCGTGAATGGAATGATGAAACCCAGAAGATCATACTGACGAGCGAGTATTCAATATAGAACACGTAATGTTAGAACAGTATACCCCACTGGACGATGCTTATAACTTAAGGTATCCTGCAAACAGTGCCAGCTTAATCCAAGGGTACTCTCACATGGATCTGTACAGTCACGGCTCAACCATAGATCAGTGTCTACTGAACGTGCATCAGCTGGTAAATGATCTACAACAGAGATTTGATTACTGGCCCATTGCCAAATCTCAAACCCACCTTCAGCTAACAAAGAATGCAGGTTCATAAGCATATCTTTGCTTCTTGTTCAGTTGGAAAACTTTGCAAGCAATTGTCCACATAAAAGCAATGCAGAACAGAGGACTGGACATCTTGAAATTTGGCAGGAAGGTTTTGAACGCATTTCAGAAGAGCAAACGTAGCACAACAGGGGCTACAAGTAGCACCAAATGGCAGAACCTGCCATTCATAAACATCAGCAGAATAATTTCTTCTCATATTTCGCCATAAGAAACGTAACAGTGATGAATCAGAGGGTAAGAGATGGATTTGATAGAACATTTGTCTCTTATTGTAATCGAAGTTGCTTCCTGTCCTCATTTGTAAGTCGCTTTGGATAAAAGCGTCAGCTAAATGACTAAATGTAAAATGTAAAATGTAAATGTCTCCAGTAATAGCAACTGGATGTTCTCTAAACCGTAGTAAGACTCCAATCAAAGAAGGCCCAACACTGGTCCAGGTATTAAACGTGCATTCAAACTCTCACCATGATACTGATAAGAACAATTGAATACCACACGATGCTTGCCATTATGTTCCACAAGATGGTGGGGAATGTACCAAGATTCATCACTGAGTTCAATCTCATTAGACTTTAGTTTTTTTCACATATCCAGCTTCAATGAGTTTCTGAATCTCTTGCTCATAAATGACTACACGATCTGGCTCCTTAGCCAGCTGTCTTTCCATTCGATGCAAAGCTGGCATTACTTGAAGGATTATTTGAAGGATTTGACTGAGCAATCACATAATCTTGATGCCATCTTGGAGGCTTTACAATCCTTGTGGAACATTTAGGTCCCACACAGTCATCGTCAGTCTCCATTCTAGCAGCCTTTCCGGCTTGAAGGACCATGTAGAAAATTATATATGTAATATATATAATTATAATATAATATAATATAAATGTATATACATACAACATATCAATACATGATATGCACAAATCATACATGAAATCCAAATTAACTTCAAATCCAAAAGATCAAAGAAACTAAATACATTTCATGCGTAAGTAGAGAGCTAACACACAAAGACTGAGAGAGAGGCTTAATTAGTAAGAAACCACACGTGTTCTCATGAGGACTCAGTGATCCAATCAGAGCACAGAAGAATTTTCTACACTTTAGATTTGATCCTGTCTTATGGTATTAATGTTTATGACATCAATATTCTGCAGCAGAGCGAAGAAATTTCAGATCATTATCTGGTGTCCTGTAAAATACATTTACCTATGTCTGCAAAGTCACCTACTTGCTATAAATACAGTAGAACAATAAATTATTTCACTAAAGATTCTTTTATCAAAAACCTACCTGCACTGTCTTTATTCCCTAACATAATGGATGACTCTAAAAACCTTGACAGCGCAACAGAAAATGTTAACTCCTTATTTTCTAACACCTTAGACATAGTTGCTTCTCTATTGTTAAAAAAGATTAGGGACAAGTGTCCAATGCCCTGGTATAACGATCATACCCACACTCTTAAAAGAACAGCCCGGAAAATGGAACACAACTGGAAGCAAACAAAACTGGAGGTTTTTAAAAAGGCCTTAAAAAGCTCCAGATCTGCCTAATTTTCAAATCTTTTAGAAGAAAATAAACAACCCTAGATATCTATTTGACACAGTGGCTAAATTAACCAAAGATAAAGCGTCATCTGCCACTGACAGTTGTCAATACCATAATAGCGATGTCAGGGTTGGTGACGGGAGGAACCCAAATGCAGACAGTGTTACAACGAAACAATTTTTATTAACAAAAACAATTAACAAAACAGCAACAAGCAAAACTAACCGAACAAACTTGCCACAAGGGGGCGTTAAAGAAATATATACTGAAATAATTACATTTACATTTAGGCATTTGGCAGACGCTTTTATCCAAAGCGATTTACATTGCATTATACTACACATTGATCATTATACATTGAGTATGTGCAATCCCTGGGATCGAACCCATGACCTTGGCGTTGTTTACGCCATGCTCCAACCACTGAGCTACAGGAAAGCTTAATTAAACACAACAGTAATCAAACAAACAATAACAAAACAAGGCTAGAAAATAAAGAACAATCACGATTTAAATAAAGAACTAAAGAAGTAAATAAAGATTATAAATAATTAATACTCAAGAAACTAAGGGGGGAACAGACTAAAACGCTAAACATGAAACACCAAACACCACAGACCAGACTAGGAAACCAATGCAATAAAAGAACAAGACTGATACTGGGGAATAACAAAAAAAAAATAAACAATAGAAACAACTGAACAGAGAAAAACTAAACCAGACGAATAATACAAAACTTATCAGGTATAGATGACAAAAAAAACATACAATAAACCACTAAGAACGAAGGACTAAACACAGTTCTTAAACGAACACTAAACACCTAGCCACACACTGATTAACTCAACATGAACAGAGAACCAGACAATCACTGACAGCAACAAGACAGCAACAAATAACACAAACACGACCGAAACAATTACAGATTCTAGATTTACGATTACGAAGGAAAAGCTCTCAACAGCACAACATCGACAGATAGAAAACAACACGGACCAGCACAAGGCAGCAAACGCGAGGGCAATATATACATGTGGGAATATATACACCCCCCTGTGACAACTAAATGTCACCCCCGACAACTAACCGCCCCAACGACAACTAACTCCCTCCCAGCGCGCCCCGACAACTAAACCCTCCGCTCGCTCAGCTTCTGTGCGGCTCCTTCAGCAGCAGGGGTGGCACAGGTATCGTAGATAATAGAAAGCCGCTTAGCGGCACAGATGATTTTTTTTCCTCCAAGTTCGTGTGCCGTCCCCCACGTGTCATGAAAAAATGCTGCCCTGGGCGGCTGCCCCGTTTGCCCATGCCTAAAACCGCCACTGAAACGAGTAACGAGGGAACAAGGAGGCGGGGAAAATGACATAAGACAGGAGAGCCATGTGCTTCCACACGCAACGCACACCCAGAGAGCGAGTCCAGACTCCGCCTCAAAACGAAACATACTAAGGCAGATTGCTTGGAGTCTGAACCTCGCGCTCTGACACGTAACAAAACAAAGTCAGGATCCTGGCAAGCGATGATTTTATAAATTTCTTTAATAACAAAACAGACAATGCAAGAGACAAAATCATAAACAAGGGCTGATTACTTCGATGTCTTGTTTTGCCAGTCAAACATTTTAGAGCATTATTTTCCTGTTGATTCCCTGGTTAATTTTTGGATTGTATCTCGTTTTTATAATTGTTCGCTGCCTTCTTGTTTTTGCCTGGACTACATTTATGATTGTTTTCTGCCTGCCCTGACCTCTGCCTGTTTACCCATTTGTGATTTGTGCCTTACCCTCATTGCTCTGTTTGCCGATTTCTGACCATTTTTCCTGTTTGACCATTCTGTTCAATTAAAAGCTGCATATGTCAAAATGTATAAATTAGTTGAATTACAGAATTGCACATTGGTGTTGCCACCAGTAAAAGCTGTATTTACTGTAGTCTTGGTAAGAAATGCACAACATCACACAAGCAAGAGTGTTCTACAACCATATTTACAACCATAACAGCATGATGGCAAGTATGATTGTGCTTTTGACCAGCCTGGTGGCCAATCTTAATTGATTGCACATTTCACCAGTAAAAGCAGTGTGAAGGTTTAATTAGCAGAGTAATAGCACAGTTTTGCTTAAAATATTACAATGCACACAACATTATGGGTGACATATCAGAATTCAAAAGAGGAAAAATTGTTGGTGCACGTCTCGCTGGCGCGTCTGTGACTAAGACAGCAAGTCTTTGTGATGTATCAAGAGCCACGGTATCCAGGGTAATGTCAGCATAAGGACGAACCACATCCAACAGGAGTAACTGTGGACGTAAAAGGAAGCTGTCTGAGAGGGATGTCTGGGTGCTAATCCGGATTGTATCCAAAAAACATAAAACCACAGCTGCCCAACTTACTGCATAATTAAATGTGCACCTCAACTCTCCTGTTTCCACCAAAACTGTCCGTCAGGAGCTCCACAGGGTTAATGTACATGGCCGGGCTGCTATAGCCAAACCTTTGGTCACTTGTGCCAATGCCAAAGGTTGGTTTCAATGGTGCGAGCAGCGAAAATCTTGGGCTGTGGACAATGTAAAACAGATATTGTTCTCTGATGAGTCCACCTTCACTATCTTTCCCACATCCGGCAGAGTTACGGTGTGGACAAGCGTCACTGCCAAGGGCTACCGAACTATTCTGGAGGACCATGTGCACCCAATGGTTCAAACATTGTATCCTGAAGGCGGTACCAGGTATCAGGATGATAATGCACCAATACCCACAGCAAGACTGGTGACAGAGTGGTTTGATGAACATGAAAGTGAAGTGGAACATCTCCCATGGCCTGCACAGTCACCAGATCTAAATATTATTGAGCCACTTTGGGGTGTTTTGGAGGAGCGAGTCAGGAAACGTTTTGCTCCACCAGCATCACGTAGTGACCTGGCCACTATTCTGCAAGAAAAATGGCTCAAAATCCCTCTGGCCATTGTGCAGGACTTGTATCTGTCATTCCCAAGACGACTTGATGCTGTATTGGCTGCAAAAGGAGGCCCTACACCATACTAATGAATTATTGTGGTCTAAAACCAGGTGTTTCAGTTTCATTGTCCAACCCCTGTATGACTGCCTGTATTCTTACAGCTCCATTTTTAGTCAAATTTGCTGATAATAGAGTGGTTCTGGGCCTTATGACCAACAACGTGACCACATACCTTGACAAGTATCACGCTGCCAGGACAACTTTCTCTCCCTGAATTTTACTTAAACCAAGGAACTGGTTGTAGATTTCAGGAAACAAAAACAACAGATCTGCTCCCCACTCATGATCAACAAGACTCCTGTGTAAAGGTTGAACAGCTTTAATACTTTGGTATAAACATCTCTGAGACCCTGACCTGGTTTGCACACATAAAATCTCAGGTGAAAAAAAGCCAGATAATGACCATCTGTGACAACTGAGGAAATCCAGGGTCTCCTCAGCAATTCTGAAAACGTTATATGTAGGAGCCATAGAAAGTGTACTCACCCAGTGCATCTTAGTGTGGTGTGGGAGCTGTTCTGGTCAGGACTGCAAAGCCTTGCAGAGAGTGGTGTGCTTAGCTGAGCACATCTCAGGGTCTGCTCTCCCATCTCTTCATGACATGTACCTCACATGATGCAGAATCAGAGCTGCTAAAATCATCAAGTACTGCAATCACCCTGCTAACTGCCTGTTTAGTCTGCTGCCATCTGGTAAATGCTACTGTAGTCTGGTAACAAAAACTGAGAGGCTTAGAAAGAGTTTCTTCCACCGAGCCATCACACTCACAACTTTATTTTGTTAAACTATACAACAATCTGAATCCTTGAATACCTGAATACTGAAGCCCTAAATACTTTGTGCACATTCACTATTCAATTCAATTTTAC
Source organism: Botia almorhae (assembly GCA_036877575.1). Classification (NCBI taxonomy): domain Eukaryota; kingdom Metazoa; phylum Chordata; class Actinopteri; order Cypriniformes; family Botiidae; genus Botia; species Botia almorhae. The sequence goes on from JAZGTJ010021162.1 coordinate 7,919, forward strand.
TTATACTTTAGAATAAATAATACTTTTGAAGAAATCTACGTCTTTATAAATATATATTGTGATGAGTCTCTCCGGGCTGATCAGCGTTGCCCTGGCAACCGAGGCGCCGCACCTGCACCAGCTCATTATCGGCGCCTCTGTCACAGCTGGACCGCATCACCGAGCGGCCATATAACGCCGCGGGCTCTCGCCCTCGCGAAAAGATATGGTAAGCAAAGTAATGCCTGGACTAATGTGTGTTTTTCTGCCCTGTCTGAACAGAGAGCAGTGAGTGACCGTAACCGCAAGGGGCGAGCGCAGCGGACACCCGCTCTCAAGAAACCGGAGCGCAGCGGACACAAACCGGCACCGGCCACACCGGCGCGCACGCACCGGCCTCGCCAGCCTCACCAGCCACACCGGCTGCCACGCACCACATCTCACGTTTGTCACAGTAAATAAACACGCCCTCCGGGGATCTTGTTCACAGCTTACCGTGTTGTGTGATTCTTCACCCGTGACAATATATATTAAGAATATTCAATTTAATTTATTTATATAGCGCTTTTTACAATGTTACATTTCTTCAAAGCAGCTTTACATAAAGAAACAAAGAATAATAATAAAAACAGAACAAATGTCAGACATGTTAATGGTATTATTACAAATAATATGTGTAGGATGTATAACACTAAACATTGTGGAGCAAAATATAAGCATTCCAGCTTAGCATTCCATTAGACGTTTACAATTTGCAAAACCCAAGCAAGCCAACAGGGCGACAGTGGCAAGGAACCAAAACTCCAATGATGTATAGATGGAAATATAAACCTTGGGAGAAGCCAGGCTCGACCAGGAGGGACAGTTTTTCTCTGGCATGTTAAAGCTGCAATCTGTAACTATTTTAGATACAAACAGAAATTATATTTGATATGTCGGGCACTGAGAAATCGTGCCAACAAAAAGCGGTGAGGCATAATGTTACTAATTGCAGCCATAACATCACACTGGAATAGACTTTGAACAAACTTTGAACAATTGTGTCACTCCTCTTTTGCAAACTGCTCCAGTCATTCAGATTTAAAGGATGCCTTCTCCCAACTGCTGTTTTGAGATCTCGCCACAGGTGTTCTATGGAATTCAGATCTGAACTTCAGAACTCTTTAGCGCTTGTTTGTAATCATTTCTGAGTGCTTTTTGAAGTGTGTTTCGGGTCATTGTCCTGCTGGAAGACCCAAGAAGCAGTTTTCTGACACTAGCCACTATGTTGCGCCCCAAAATTCTTTGGTAATAATCAGATTTCATGATACCGTTCACACAGTGATGGCATCCAGTGCCAGAAGCAGAAAAGCAACCCCAAAACATCTTTGAACCTTCACCATGTTTGACTGTAGGGACTGTGTTCTTTTCTTTAAAGGCCTCATTTCTTTTTCTGTAAACAGTGCCATGATGTCCATGATGTCCAAAAAGCTCTACTTTTGTCTCATTTGTACACAGTATTTTCTCCCAGAACGACTGTGGTTTTCTCACATAAATTTTGGCAAAAACATGCTTTTTTAATGCCAGCAAGACTGGAAAAAGACCGAATGTTTTATGCTTTTTTATTTTTTGTGTCAGCAGTGGTGTCCTCCTGGGTCTCCTATTATAGGGTCCCTTTTCATCCAGATGGCGACGGATTGTGCGAGCTGCCGCTGTTGTACTCTGTGTTTGCAGATCAGCTTGAATTTGTTTGGAAGTTAATCAGGGTTCTTTATCCAACATTCAAACAGTCCTTCGTTGTAATTTTTCATTAATTTTGCTCTTCCGTCCACGTCCAGGGAGGTTAGCTACAGTGCCATGGGCTGTAAACCTCTTGATGATATTGCACACAGTGGACACAGGAACATTAAGATCTTTGGAGATGGACTTGTAGCCTTGAGATTGTCCATGTTTTCCCCCAAAAAAATTTCTCTCAAATCCACAGATAACTCTTGAGTTAAAAACAAAAACAATAAGCACATGAATACCAAAACATTTGCAATTGGATGCAAATGTAACCAGTCTGTTTCAGCCGCTGTTACTCCCCTCTGCGTTGTGTATAAGATAGACCAGGACACTTGCCACTTCGATTCACTGGAGCAGGTTTATTAACAGTCACGCCCA
>JAZGTJ010021163.1:0-10038 GCA_036877575.1 Botia almorhae
TGTGTGTGTGTGTGTGTCAGTCAAGCTGTGCTATAAGTGCTATAATTTAGAAAGGACCGGCGCAAGCTGAGACATAAGACCTGCAATTTCAATAACCAGCTTTTAAGGGGCACATGATCACCTCAAATCAAAGGGGATTCTTTAACACTGTGTAATTGACTGTGTAAATAGATGCAAACACAGAGATAATGAACGCCTCTGATTGGCTAAATTAAACCAAGGTGGATGGATGTTTTGTGGGCATGTGTGAGAACAAATGAAGCAAACCGGCTGATATGTGGCGAAGCGGCGTGCTGTGGGGTCAGGCTGCGACGGGAGGGAACGTGTGTATGTGGGACCGTGTGGTCACTGAGGTGTAAATGAAACAGCACTCTGACCCATGAGGTGAAAATGAACTAGCATTTCTCGACTTGTCGTGTTATCCGGTTGCTTTTCTTTCTCATTTGTTCCTTTGTCTTTATCGTTTATTCCCAGTACAATTTCCTTTTGCCAAATATACTGATCTTGCTGGATCAGTCACACCTTTAGAGTCAATGCCTGGCCCATGCATGCTTCATTACATGCGTTGTTGCATTCGTAAAATGTGTCAGATTGCATTTCACAAAGATGCATATGTTCTGCATGCTCACCATTGCTTCAGGGGGCGCTATAACTAGTCTTCTGTAGTTAGTGATCTTAATCAGGTCAGCTGCTGTCACAGGGAAGCAGCAGTTTGAGAGCCTTGCAAAGCTAAGCAAGTCAACTTTGTATAGCTGGTTAAATGACACAGGTAAATCTATTGGTATCCTAAGTACTGAAAGATTGCATACTGCATACTGAAATATGCATCAAGCATTTATGGCTGTGTTTGCCTACAGTACTTGCATAAGGAATGTTTCGGGTATTAGAGATAATAGCTATGGAGGGCAAAGCTGTAATTGTTTCCAAGTAGTAAACAAACCATTATTTCAGCCACACTGCAGTACATTTTAAAGTATGAATAGACTGATGGTTTCAATGATTTTCAATAAGCCATATTCCAGACATGGAATGTGTACCTTTACAACTACAATATATCCCCTCTTTGTATGAGAAAACGTCTTTGATGTCTTTCCATTTAAAGCCCAATAATTGCCCACTGTCACCACAGTTGGGTGATATCACAAAAACATTGGGATGAGTTTAAGTAACCTGGTCTAAGTTCTCGGTATTGTTTTGTTATGCTAAGGTCACCGTGTTTATTGACGTCCAGCTTCCTGCGCCCACATCTTGACCTTTTCCATTGTATGTGCAAAAATAGCAAATCCAATTTCAGATCCAAGTCAAAGCAACTTTAGGTTTGTTGCCTTTTTCATCGAAAGCTAACAGAAATGTAATTGTAGTGGTTAATTGGAGGGTTTCTCCATTTATTCAGTGGGCTATTGTCAGTTTGAGGAGCCCATATAGGATTCTGGAATCATCTCCTAATGATATACACTGATTGGAATTCCTTCTCCTTCACTCCCTGAGAAAAACCGCTAATGATGGATTTTCTCAGCGGATCCGTGTCTTCTGATAGTTCCCAGTCTTCCAGCCCTCTTCCCGGCCTTCTCTGTGGAATATCAAAGGATCTAATCTCTATGGAAATCTTTGAGCACGTTTCTATGGTAACCAGGCCGAGTTGATTTTGCCTCTTGATTTTCTTGTCCCATTTTTTTTAATTAACAGCTTTTATCTTGCAAGTAAAAGAAAGGTGATTCCACCATCTTGAGTCCCTCTCCATGAAATTTAAATCAGCAAAATAAAAGTTTTTAAATTATGGGCTGTCTACAGTGAACATTTGGTGAAGCTTCCACTGCACTCAGCGCCCAGCCTTGTACTGTAAAGTGTCCCAGGTTTGACGCGCTGTTTGGGGAGATCTTGGACTGCGTAATAATCAGGTACAAAGCGTCGAAGTGTGAAGCAATTGCTACTTTTCGTCTGTTCCCCGAAAAGTGCTTTTATCATGTCTTGTGTGAAATATGAACACCTGTATTTTATCTTAAATTCTGTCCAGCTCTTTCTTAGGTCTTCTGGAACATTCCATTTATCGTGGAGAGATGTTCTACCACCGTTCTGACAGGCTGTGGCCATTTCCCAGCAAAAGAGAAATGGCTTCTGTTGAACTGTATTGATGGTCTGAAATATTTCGACTTAACTAGACTTTCTTAATCGTTTTTTGGTCGTGCTGCCCATTTTTCACTTGTTGGCTAGACGCCAACGGAGAAGTCCTCTGTCTTTAGGAGATGACAAGAGACCTTGTAAGACCTGAGAAGCTCTTCTTCAAGATAAGACATGCAAATTTCAGCGTTGTTTCGCGTCTCCTGTCGAGGGATTTTCAGACAGACCTGTAATGAAATTTGAGAGCAGCAGACTGTGAGTTTGGAGTCTCGGAAGCTCAGGGGAGCTTAGGGACAGACCTGAGCCATTTAGCTTAAGGAAATGGCTCTGACAAAAGACCAAACACTAGGCCCGTCCTTCTCGGGTCGGTGATTTACAACGGAGGACTAATTTAATGTATTTAGCTGGTGCAAATAGGCCACACTAATCTGAGAGAGTTTCTTCTAGAAAAGTTGTTGTGAAAGGGGATGAAGTTCGCTTTTGTGTGTGACATGTCAGAATCAGGTCTTTGTGATGTCGAATGCTAAACTTTAAATGGCACAACATAACAAAAATTTCTGCTTCAGAAACTTTTCCGAATGTGTGTTATATCATGTTCTAGGCTCTTGTATGTCTATATTGTCCACTCTTCTGAAAATGCAAACGTCTTCATCTTTTAAAATACACCATATACAGATAGAAGTGACTCTAGGAATGATGGGACATTTTTGTAGTGAAGAACTTTACTTCGGAATTGCTTCGACGAGTGTCAAGATCAAGTCTAAGGCCTGTAAGCATATTTTTAGAGATTAGGTGGTAGATAATGGTGAGGGCCGTCTGCCACTGGTAAAGACACAATTGTTGACTGTCCCCTGTATTTTTCTGTGATGTTTGACAGTTGTCCACCCTGTAATCCTGTAGATTACTGTCATTAAAGTGGGAAGGCAAGAGCAGGCGGCGGAAGAGAAGAATTCCAGTCCAGTGGACAGCGGCAGTCTGTTGTGGAAAATTCAGATATGATGGGCCTTGAGAGAACGAGGGCTGTTGTAGACTTAGTGGTTGATGTGTGTATGAATGCGAGCGGGTGATTTCACTGAATTCCGAATCTTTGAAATGGTACATCTTGAGATATGATTCAATGTTTTGCTATGCGTATTGCTATGCGGTTGCCAAGCGATCGGTGTTGAAAGTAAAATGTATTTATAAAATATACATTTATAGCTATATCTTTGCTTAGCTCAGTATAAAAATCATTTTCAAGCACTTTGTGTGTGTGTGTGTGTGTGTGTGTGTGTGATAGACTGTAGCTTGTGTTTATATACAGAACATTTGTACATTGGGCCACAAGGTCTAGTTTCATAGACCTAAATTTGTCCTGTACCCTGCTGTTTATATGTTTATCTAATTCTGGATTGTATCTGGAAAGGGGTTTTCTCGGTTCCATCAGATCAGATGTTTATCCTCAGGCAAGGATAAAGGCTCTCGTACATGATCATGTGCAGTGTGAGAGCGAGCGAGAGAGAGAGAGAGAGAGAGAGAGATACTGTATATTAATACATCAATAATGTTGTCTTTCCCAGTGGTATTCTCTGTTGACTGTGGCCGGCCTGACCTACCATTTCCTTTCTTGCTTTCTGTGCATGAGAGATTTTTATTTCTTTTATTATCTCTTTACACTATTTACAGAAGCAGTTGGGTTTTTTTTAAAAAGGAGAAATCAGCTAATTTCATCAGCGCAAACATGTGGTTTTTATTTTGCCATTTATTTCCTGGCCACCCTGGAAGCTCGTTATAATTTCCTCACTGATTTGCATAATTTGTTATCTGATTTCGTCTCTGTGCCTCTCTGCCTTTATTACATTAACGTTTGACCCTTTTTCACAGACCCTTTGCTGGGAAGATGATGCCCGCATTTATTCCACGATACCACGATTTGAGGTTCAATGATTCAATGGTATAAGCCACAATCAGTGTGATTTCAACTTAATTAAAAAGAAAATGTTTGATCATTAAATTCTCAGTAATAAACTACACTACCCATAATTCCAGAGACATCATTGTTGGCATGGAAACAGAAGCAGTGACGAAACAGTATACAAAGTATATGGTCATTTATACTAAGTAGTAGTTTTTTTATAGCACTGTTCTTTGTGATTTGATTACGTTGAGTATATTTCATTGCCTCGCAAAAGATGAGGTGATGAACAAGACAATGGTCTATTTTCTGAGTTTGAAAAGCTATTTTGCTCTTATTGAAATGTTCATCTTTAAAAAAATCAGTATTGCAGTACGTCGTTTCAGTATTTCAATATGTAATATGTCGTTTTAACCTGGTGACTGTTTTCTTTGCTGAAGGAAAACCAGCTTGTTTCTAAATGCAGAGCCTGTTTGCATTGCAGCAGACGGATATACTAAACAATCTTAAAGTTACTCAATCACCGAGCCAAATATTTGATGGGCTTCCCTACCAGTCACCACAGGGCACTTACCTGCCTGTCACTCACATTACTCTGCAGTGTCGAGTCTCTCCACATTTTGTCTTTATTCCCCTATGAGATGTACCATCCCTGTAGACACTGAAGATCATGAGGATGCTTTATAGCAGGCGTCCTTCTCCTTGTATCTCCTTGTAGCCATGTGTCTTTTTGCAGAGTTATCTATTTTTTTGTTGTTGAAATCTTTCAATTTTTAGAGGTTCCTCTTTATCTGTGAGATGCTTCTCCTGAAATAGAAAATAATAGTTTTTGAGATACAGTCAGAGTTTGGAACTATAGAAGAACTATAATAAATGGCACATCCTAGCTTGGTCATGAAGGGTTTGATGCGAGTTGTTTGTGTTTGTCTTGAAATATCTGACTTTTGATTCCAGACACATTACTAGGAAATGCGAGAAGCAAAAAATTAAGCTATAAGTCTCAGTTGATGTCCATTTCATCTTGTTGTCTAAGAGAAACAACTGAGGTATTAAATAATATCTCAGTTAGTAATAAATAATAAAGTAATAATGTTCTCATTGGACTTGTAGAATTATCTCCACGTACTTTCAATGGAGCTGTGGTCTCCACTCCAGAGGGGCTTTTTGCAGGATCAGGCTGGAGTTTTGAAAGGAAAATCTGATCTAGGGTCAGTATTTCGGAGATTTATAAATAAATCTTTATCTGTTCTCGCTGCATCATTTCACCGCATCCACAAGATTTTTTTACAGAGAGAAGTGGAGTCCGTGCTCGTCATGCTCTTGTCGAGAGGAGCAAATTAAATTTCCATGCGTTTTTACTGCTCGGCTGTAGCAGGAATGAATCTATATGAGGAAACATTAATTATAAGGAAATACAAAGAAGAACAGAAGTGTGAGAGAGGACCTTTCCTCTTGAATTTGGATGAGAAACTCTGACAGCTTTTCATCTTCGTCTCTGGCTGGCTCCACCAGCTCTTATCGCTCTCCATCTGTTTCTCTCTCTTCTTTGAGTGTGCGACGTGGCTTTATTCTTTTGTCCTTGCCTTATCGTTCCTTTGCATGTTTCTATTTGTAAACAGATATCCAGTGCGTCACCTTGAGATGTTCAGCACGGTTTTGTATTTAAGCCATGTTCAGATGTGACACCAGCTAATGAGGGCCGGAATTAGCAGAGAATGATCTGAAATTATTATTTGCTTCCTTCTGCAGTGCTGAATGAATGACGTGACAGGATAGCTAGCTACCCACCTAATATTAATTAACAGAGAATGTACAGCAATGGTATTTTCTGATAAGATAATGCATTAAAGAGATATACATAATTCCAGGCTGTTTGGATTGCATTATTCATTATGCTCATATAGAATGGCCATATAGAAGGCCATATATGACTCATAAGGAATGAGTAGTTAAATCCATCATAAATAATAAGTCTTAAACCTGTCTTTAATTTTCAAATATTGTTGTTTTGTTGTTTTGATATTGCAAAATGTGATTTATTTCATAACTGACTTGATTCAATAAAAAAGCTTCTTTATTGACTAGCGTTTGAATGCATGTGGACTGCATAAATGAAAATACTTGCAGAACCCAGCTGGCTGAAAAATGGAGAGTTTCATAGGTCAGGACTCATAAATTCATGTTAAATATGGGAAAACAGTAATAATTTCAAGTATGGTCACCTGACAGTAATTGCCATGATGAAGATGGATATGAAACTTTTTACCCTGCAGCTCTGTTTTTATTGCAGAGGGTCTCGTGGGTGCAGGGTGCTGCAATTATCCACAAGCAATGGTTCAGCCATAAACCAATTACAAAAACCCAGAGGACAGAACTGAACAATGCAGTTATAGATTATGCATCAGCGTTTTTAAGCTGTAATGCACTGACTGAAGAAAAGTCCAGACTTCTAATAGTGATGAATTAGCTGAAGTTTGAAGAGTGTAGATTCTCGAACAAACACCAGGCACAGTTTTATAACTTTAGTGTTTAAATCATTGATTTAACACACATAGTTTAAACATGCTCATCTGTGCGTTTTTCAGTTCTTAAAGAGATAGTATATCCAGAAATGAGTGTTCTTTTACCCTCATGTTGTTTTAAGCACCCGTCACTCTCATGTTTTAAACATGATAGTCAGTAATTTGATGCCTAGCATCTCCTTTCCTATTCCACTGAGGAAAGAAAGTCATATATATGGGTAAATGAGTTTTCATTTTTGGGTGTACTGTCCCTTTAAGGGACCAGCGCTCAAACGGTATGGAACCAATACATTGTTTATGATTTTGAAATATTAATACAGTTATATAATTCTCAGACTCCAGTCCCCAATGTCTCCTGTTTATAACTCCAGTGTTCCAGCTTCACTTGTGGTAGCGTGTCAGTCATCTGTCAGAAGAATAGCACCAGTGGGAGATCAAGGTTTCAAATGAACCCTCCTGAACTTTTGTTTGTGAAGTGCATATTATATTTAAATATAAAAACAAGGCAGTAAGGAATCAGTACGAACTCAGTATCTGTATCAGTAAGAGTTAATTTGTTGATTAAATTGATTAGTGGTCACTTTTATTCTGACTTATTGTTGGGTTTAGGGATTTGAAGAAACCACTTAGCCTTATTATTATACGGTGGGGGGGGGCCGCCCACACTGTTTGTACTAGACGTGAATGATAATTAATATTGTGTCTTATTGAGGAGTGGTGTACTGTTCCTTTTATATTTATTGAGACCCAAGCTTAATTGTAAGAAAAATGATTACCATTGAGTATTGGGCTCTTTTGACAGAAAACACCCTATCAACCGCACAGCCCTGGCAACCATCCACTGTAGCTAGTTTTGCACATGAAAGCACCATGCACATTACCTCAAAAATCTAGATGTAATTACAGTTTGTCCCTAAGGGAGACGAGGAGAAATTTAATCAACATATCCATAATGTCATTTTAATCGCTTTTAAACTCACAACACAAACCATTTACTTTGTGTGAAGTCCAACTAGTGTATTTTCCCACCTTTTGCATTTGAAATAAAAAACTTAAATGTAAGTTTTGATTAATTTTCAACGAATTTACGAACGAGTGTGTGTTGAATTCTGCTCATAGCTGCAAATCTATCAAAATAAGATGCTCAGACAGTACCGACTGTGTCATGCAGGTGTTGAAATTCATGCCTGAGAGGAACAGATGGTGAGAGAGACATTCAGTAAAAGCTAAAGCACAGAGACATCGCTGGCATCCCAGACGCGTCGACGACTAAACATCAGGGGGTCTCTTATGGCGTCTTTTGAGTAAGCACTGAAGGAAGACTGAGTTAATTTGTCTAAGTTAATTTGTATTGGTCTGATTTACACAAACTAATTAATCCAAATATATAAATTCTGTCCAATCTAGTGATCAGTCTTCTTGGTGTTTTGCACCTCGGTCCCATACATAAAAAGGTTCCGATTTGCATATTCAACAGTTCCTCTTAAAATATTCATCAGCTTAATAAATATTGATGTAACATTTGACTACTGTTAACTATACAGTGTCTGAGGTGAAACCCACACGCACTCCAGAGTGGACGCAGACTAGAGCAATGCTGGGATTTTTAGAGGTTTGGAAAAATTAAAATAATGGTGGTGATGCTTTTAAAATTCAGAAAATCTTTGGATCAAAGCTTCTGCTGAATTTATGAAATTTACATTTGTGTAGCGCTTGTTTCAGTACATTTAAAGTACATTTTATCAGTTTGTGTCCTTGGGAATCGAACCCACGACCTTGCTGTTGCTAGCATGTTATCATTTTAGCTGTATAGGAACCTCTGGCACCTTAAACCGTGTATTAAAATTGCCCGTTTCAATTAGTATAATTGAGTGACCATAAGATTGGAATAACAAATCACACGACATAAATTTGTCTCAGTGGGAGGTTCTCTGTTGGGGCTCCTTAAAACGTGTTCAAATAAAACATGCTTTGCTAGCTGCGATGAGATGTGCGTCAGAATGTGCTACCTGTTGAGTGAACACGATCGAGGTGACGAGCACTCCAGCGATCTTAAAAGCACAGAAAAACAGAGAGAAAGAAGGTCTTGTCAGTGAGTGGCAATCTGTTAGCAGGGAACCTATCATGCTAGCAGGGAGTTAGCATGCATCCCACAGGTGTTTCATCAGCTTGTCATTAGTTTTATGTGTTTAAGTATTACCCACATTCACCAAATAATTTAATAAATAGACATGAAATTATTGATCTGAGTATAAGTGATTTTAGTTTGCGGGACAGTAGAGTGATATAAGAGAGGTGAACATAGCACAGCTAGGCAGGAATTTGACAGCAGTCAATTATACAGACTCTTTATATTTGGTTTATTTTCAAGGGAAAAACGGTTAAAACAGAAAATAAAGGGAATTGAATTACAGTTTACCAGTACTTAAACAATTGCAATTAACCATCTAAATATCCCAGGGAGCCATATAATAAATGTATTTTTGGCTGGTATTTTGGCTGTTTTTTTATCGTGTAGTTATTATGTAGTGGTTGAATTGAAATTTGTTTAAACTAAAACCACTTACCTCTCTCTCTTAGGACAGGAAATTGTGCGCCCATCCATTTCTGGAGATTTACAGAGGGGGGATGATCCACTACATGACTCCGCTGGCCCGGCAGGGGGATTTCTATGTTCCTGAGGTCAGCGAGACTCAGAGACGGTTGCTGGGAAAAGATCTAGAAGAAGACAGTAGAACAGACATTACAGGTAAAATATTGACTGCACTCTTAAACGAACATGCTACAAGATGCCATAGAAGAACCGTATTTGACTGTATGGTTCCATAAAGACCTCTGAAACATCCAAAGAACCTTTCTGTTTCACAAAAGGTTCTTTGTGTTAGACAAAGGTACTTTAGAATCTAAAAAGGTAAGAATTGTAAGAACCTTTGACTGAATGGTTCTTTGGGGAACCAAAAATGGTTCTTCTGTGACAAAATCTTAGCGTGTCATGTTCACAGCCTGACAATTAATTGCCTCTGCGATGAATCTTAGCCTAGAATAAAGTTCTGGCAGTGTCAGAAAGGGTCAGTCTAACGAGTTGCCATTTAGTGTGAAGCGTGTATTTCCGTGTTTGACGTTCAGTGGAACGGTGGTCTAATAGGCATTAATCACCACCTTATGGAGTTTTGATGAGGATGTGTCACATTGGCTGAACTCCACGATCTCCTATACCTGCTCTGGTGATAATGAGACACAATCTGTGTGTATGTGTGGCTGATTGCCCTGGTCAGAGTAAAGCCCACAGGAACCGCTGGGCAAAATGAAGCACGGGTGAGCTTTTGGTGACCTGAGGGGTGTGTTGTCCACACCACCTGTCCTACAGAGTTTGTGTGTGTGTGTGTGTGTGTGTGTGTGTTTATATGTGTGTATATATGTGTGCGTGTGCTCCAGTTCCACACGTTAGTCTTCTACCCTGAAACAAACACATTGTAATAACTATAATATATAATAGGAGAGAAG
>JAZGTJ010021164.1:0-10037 GCA_036877575.1 Botia almorhae
AGAAAGGTACCATTTTGTCTATCTGTCCGGTCTTTTGAGACAGCGAAATTGCAGGAGAAGCCTGGACAGATGAACTGTCGGGTGTTTCCACCCCCCGAAACACCTGAGGTGGCGAGGAAAGTAGAAGCTCACACTGGGGGCTCCGAGAGAGGTTTGGCACGAGGTTATGGTGTGCACATGGATGGTGTAGAACTCCTTTGTAGTCAATGTTTATTGTGTATTGTCACAGCTGATGGAAACAACGCAGGATGTTAAACTGTAGAAAACCATGTCTGGGTCTCACAAAACACCAAAGCTCCAGGAATAGTTCACCCAAACATGAAAATGTGTTATTTACTCACTCTCATATTATTCTATAGCTGTATACTGTTATTTTATGTGGAGGAGAAAAGTTGAACTAGTGGAAGAAACTTGAGACTAAAGGCCTAAAATGTAGTATTGTATAATTATTATTATAATATTTCTGTCAGGGCACCAGTTTGATCACAGCCGGGTTTGTATTGTTTTTTGTCGGAGCTCGAGACGGTTTAACAAGTTAAATCGTCATGTGCTCCGGTGTTCGTGTCTTCCCCTTCCTCTCGTAATCATTCACAGCTGTAGTCACTTAATCACTTCTCATTACCGACCGTGCCCACTAATTATCTCCCTTTATATTTCCCTCGTGTGTGTTCAGTCTTTGTCAGACCGTCGCTTAAGAAGCATTCCTGACCATTCGTCTTTCTGTGTTTATCTTAGCGTAGCTTAGCTTAGCTTAGCTGCTAGTCTTAGTCAGTTTAATTTATCTTAGTCACGCTCGCCTTTCTCCAGTTTTTGCCTCTTTTGGCTTTGTTTGTTTTCACTTTTTAAAAGACGGGCGTGTAGTTAGTGTTTGTTGTCTTGTCTTTGTGTCTAAGCTCCAGCTACCCGTTGTTTGTCTTGTGCTTTATGTTTCAGCTTTATTCATTATTCCAGTTGTCTTCCGTCTTGGAGTCTGCTGCGCCTGCCCACCTGCTCTCTCGTCTGCCTCCGGGCGTTTGGTCTCCGCGTCGTTCGTCACACCAGCAATCTCTCCCGCACTGCCTCGAATCTCCCTCCGGTTCCCCATCTACCATCATCTGCAACGCTGTTTTGATTCAACCATCTGATACTCACCAGTGTGTTAATCCTCCGGTAAGATCCTGCGCCTTGCTGATCCACTCAGTCCAACATTTGATACTTCTGAAGAATTATTACTTACCGGCTGTGCCGCTCCAGTCTCTTGTGCACCGCTGGCAAACTGGTTACTCATTCATGAGAGGAGGTGAGAACTGCTCTATTCCTGCAATAATCGATCATTTCTCCTCTGCCTCAGAAATCTACTAACCGGAGAAGTTTCAGTACAAAGGCTGTGTGTTTGAGTTCCAGCTCTGCTGAATCTGTTCGATCGGGGGTCAGGTGTTCTCAGAGGCGGCTTGACATCTCAAGGACTGGTGGTGCTCCTGGACGGTGGACGCTAAGATTATGTCATCTTGCTGGAATGTAGCCAATTAACTTTGTGAACAATAAATCATTCATTTTTTTTGCAACTGGGTTCTCGTGCGCTTTTGAATCTTGACAGAACGGTCTGACAAAAAATGGACCCAGCAAATTATGAAGCTCTCCGAGGCGCGATGGCCCAGCAGGGGGCGATGCTCAGTCAACAGGCTTCCCAACTTGGCAGATTTTCCACCGAGATACAACGGATCACCGAGAGCCTCTCCAACCTGCAAATGGCCGTGGAGGAGGTTCGAAAGGGAACCGAGGCAGGTGGATCGGTCTCTTCTTCCACTCACTCTCAAGAAGGGTGGGGCCCCAACATTAGGGCCAACAATCCCCCCACCTACAACGGTGACCCTGAGTCATGTCGTGCTTTCCTCAGTCAATGCTCTGTTGTCTTCACAATGCAGGCTCAGATGTTTCCGGATGATCGCTCTAAGATCACCTACATCCTAACTCTCCTTACTGGAAAGGCTCGTGAGTTGGGGACAGCGGTCTGGCGGGCTGGAGTGCCCTGCATTAACACACTAGCGGACTTTGAGCGGGAGATGACTCAGCTGTTTGACCGGTTGGCCTGGGGGGACGAGGCAGCATCCCAGTTGGTGCGACTCACTCAGGGAAGTCGCTCCGTTACCGAGTACATGGTAGAGTTCGAGACTCTGACGGCTTCTTGTGGGTGGAACGACCAGGCCCTGCACTTCCGATTCCTCAAGGGTCTGGCGGAGACCATTCAGGAAACCATCGCCCTCCAAGATCCGCCGCGAACCTACAAGGATTCGGTCCAGTTGGCCCTTCGGGTGGAGTCCCGCCTCCACCGTAAGGCGCAGCGTCAAGCGGCGTAGTCTTGGGGCACCCTGAAGTCGGCCCAGTCTGGCCAACGTCTCCCTAAAGTAGAGGTCACTGCAGAGAGCCCCGAACCAATGCAGCTCGGCCGTCTTAAGTTGTCATCCCGCAAACGCCAGCGCAGAGTCGAGCAGGGCTTGTGCCTCTACTGTGGGGGGGCAGGCCATCTGGTCAAGGCCTGTCCATTAAAAGACAAGGTCCGCCGGTGATGCGGAGAGCATTGGTGGGCCTGGCTGCAACAGTCTCTCCGTCCGTGTCTTTGTGTCTGTTTAAATGTTGTATTGTTTTTTCAGGGGAAGTCTCCTCCTGCGTCAGCAACTTCGTTGACAGCAGTTTTGCTTCCAAACTGGGTATTCCAACTGTTCCCCTCGATCAACCTATCTGTGTCAACTCCCTCGATGATCGCCCTATGGTCACTATCACCCACATCACCTCCCCTGTAAGTCTGATCGTCTCGGGCAATCAACGTGAGGAAATAGTCTTTTTTCTCACACCAGTTCGTGATTATTTCAGGTATGTCCTGGCTTAGCCTCCACAATCCTTACGTTGATTGGTCGAGACGATCTATTTTAGCCTGGAGCTCACCTTGCCTTTTGTCTTGTCTCGGTGCTGCTTCTGCTCCTGTTTCTGTTTCTCCCTCTCCACAGGAGGAAGCAACGGATCTCTCTGGCATTCCAGAGGAGTACCACGATCTGGGGGTGGTTTTCAGCAAGTCTCAGGCCACGTCACTTCCAGCTCATCGGCACTACGATTGTGCCATTGACCTTCTCCCAGGCACTTCTCCGCCAAAGGGATGTCTGTTTTTCCTTTCTGGTCCTAAAAGAGAGGCTATGGACAAGTGTATTGAAGAGTCCCTTAAAGCTGGTCTCATATGCCCTTTTTCCTCTCCTGCGGGTGCAGGATTCTTTTTTGTTAAGAAAAAAGATGGTTCTTTGCAAACCTGTATAGATTATCGAGGTTTAAATAACATTACAGTTAAAAATCGGTACCCCCTACCACTCATGTCTACATCCTTTGAACTCTTACAGGGAGCTAAGGTCTTTACTAAGTTAGACCTTCGCAATGCTTACCATCTCATACGTATTAAAGAGGGCGATGAGTGGAAGACTGCATTCAATAACCACAGGGGACATTTTGAATATCAAGTCCTTCTGTTCAGTGTTACGAATGCCCCTGCAGTCTTCCAGGGTGTAATTAACGATGTGCTGGCAGACATTGTTGATAAATTTGTCTTTGTTTACCTGGACGATATACTTATTTTTTCTCCCTCTCTCCAGGTACATGTCCAGCATGTTTGTAAGGTTCTCCAGCGACTTTTTACTAATCGACTCTTCATCAAAGCGGAGAAGTGTGTCTTCAGTTCCATTTTTGGGTTACATTGTCTCAGCCAAAGGGATCCTTCCGGATCCATCCAAGATACAGGCAGTGGTTGACTGGCCTGTCCCAGACTCCCGTAAGGCGCTGTAGCGGTTCCTGGGTTTCGCCAATTTCTATCTCCGTTTCATCAGGAACTTTGGCTCGATTGCTGCTCCGCTTACCGCCCTAACTTCCTCCAAGGTTCCCTTCAGGTGGAATTCATTGGCTCAGGAGGCCTTTGGTGAGCTTAAGTCCCGTTTCACCTCTGCTCCTATCCTCTTTTTTCCAGATCCTGAACGGCAGTTCATCGTGGAGGTTGACGCCTCCGAAGTTGGAGTAGGTGCGGTCCTATCCCAGAGATCTGAGTTTGATGGGAAGGTGCATCCTTGTGCCTTCTTGTCCAGAAAGCTAAGTCCCGCTAAACGGAACTACGACATCGGTAACCGAGAGCTGTTGGCAGGTAAGGTGGCTTTGGAGGAGTGGCGTCACTGGTTGGAGAGAGCAGCGCAGCCCTTCTTGGTCTGGACGGATCATAAGAATCTCAAGTATGTCCGTTCGGCCAAGAGGCTGAGCTCACGTCAGGCCCGATGGGCACTCTTCTTTAGTCGTTTTAATTTCTCCCTTTCTTACCGGCCTGGTTCCAAGAATGTCAAACCTGATGCCCTTTCCCGTTTGTTCGAGGCCCCCGGGGAGAGCGCTCCGACCGAAGTGATCCTCAAAGAGGGGATCGTGGTAGGGTCTCTCTCTTGGGGGATCGAGCAGTGGGTGAGGCAGGCCGGTCATGAGGGAGAAATTCCTAGGGGGTGCCCTGAGGAAAGATTGTTCGTGCCGGTTGCGCTGCGGCCTGATGTCCTTCAGTGGGTTATCCTCACTCTTCTAGGTTATCTTGCCATCTGGGGATTCGGAGGTCGTTGGCTGCCATCCGCCAACGACTCTGGTGGCCTTCTATGAGGCCGGATGTCAGACAGTTTATATTGGCCTGCCCAGTCTGTGCTCAAAACAAGACATCTAATGCACATCCTCTGCCCTTGGTCTCATATCGCTCTTGACTTTGTCACTGGGCTTCCAGAATCATCAGGTAACACTGTCGTTCTGACTGTGGTGGATCGCTTTTCCAAAGCAGTTCATTTTATTCTCTTGACCAAACTACCCTCTGCCAGAGAGACTTCACAAATTATGGTCGACCATGTCTTCCGGTTGCATGGTCTTCCGGTGGACATCGTGTCTCCTGTGCGCCGCTGGCAAACTGGTTACTCATTCATGAGAGGAGGTGAGAACTGCTCTATCCCTGCAATAATCAATAATTTCTCCTCTGCTTCAGAAATCTACTAACCGGAGAAGTTTCAGTACAAAGGCTGTGTGTTTGAGTTCCAACTCTGCTGAATCTGTTAAATCAGGGATCAGGTGTTTTCAGAGGCGGCTTGACATCTCGCTGACTGGTGGTGCTCCTGGACGGTGGACGCTAAGATTTTGTCATCTTGCTGGACTGTAGCCAATTAACTTTGTGAACAATACATTTTGTGAACAAAACAATTTCAGCCCTCTGCCAAAGCTTGTATCAGCTTGGTTTTAATGCCAAGGATAAAAAAAATGCTATGTTCAGTGACTTCAGACATTTAGGTTTTGAACATTTAATTTAAACATTGTGTGTCAGGATATAGTCTGATTATGTCTGTGGTTGAAGAAAGACTTTGGCACTAACACTCGATGATAATCTAGTTTATTTAAATTCTCTAACATTCTATGAGAGCTTTTGTGCTAGCGGAGAGAGAGCGCTTCTCTTATCAGTCTAGCCTCTCAGGAATGGTTTCTTTTTACATTCAGTGGAGGGCATTAAACTACACCATACTGCATTCGAAACAGCTGGGAGGAGATGCTTTTTCTCATTCAGGTGACTTTGCTGTCATATGGTTTAGTTTGGACAGGTCTTTGTTTTATGTTTTGCAACTGTGGTCAGGTCAAACATGATTAATGCATAACCTGCTGCACTTTTATTATATAAATAAATGTACAAGCCTTAATTTACTGAGTCTCAAATAATACAATAATACAGTCATGTCATGTGACCTATTTTTAGAAAACATACTTAGATTTTTTAAATTAGGAATTGATTGGATAATGATAAGCTACCAGGTACCAGGTAATTAGATAAGGCGTTCAAAAATAAGAGTTTGTTTTCAACATAAAATGATGATAAAATGTGATTATTACCTATTGATAATGACGATAATTCCATTTCTTTGGAATGATGTGTAGTGGGATTCGTGATGTGCATAAGAAAACTAATAAAGGTAAATCTGTTGACATGAACACCTGAAACAGCTGAAACTCTGCTAGTGAAAATGGGTCAAACCTAAAATCAGAAATTTTCAAGGTGAAAGTAATAAAGGATTGTACTCCAGTCACACAACAATCAAATGACAAGCACTTACCAAGGCAAAATGGCCCTTTTCTTCTCATTGTTCTGTTGTCAAAAGAAATCTAGACTGAAGAAAACCATCATAATCATACTTTTTGCCTCCTGTCTCTGCTTTTACAACTCTGCCCAATATGCCTCATTTAACTGTCTGTTATTAAAAATACATTGACACATATCTCACTCTGGTGTAACTTCCCCTCTTTTTCTTCCTCTTTTTATTTTTATTGAATATTTGGTGAACAGAGGGATTGTGAAAATTGCTTATAGCAACATTTAAAGATGATTATATATTATCCATGACACCCGTTGTACTTCAAAACCCAGCCAGTGTTTTAAAACCCATAACCCAAGCCTGTTTTAAAAAACATTGTACCTTGTTCGGGCCAAACCCTATGGCAGAACAATATGTGTTCTTTACAGAGGAGGTAATCCCAGAATGCATTGTGATGAGTTTATTAAAAAATCATACAAGAGCTGAAAGAAATTATCATAATAAATCAAAATATTTCATTCAATAGTGAAAATTATTTAGTGCATACATATTATATTATTACACTGTAGTATAGCAGTAATAATTATTGTTATACATTGTACTGCTTTAATTTAACATGAATATTACTAGAACTCCCTGCAGACACCCCCTGAACACCTGTTAAAAAAATTATACAAATAAAATGACAATACCGCCATTTCACCGCCTGATACAGACAGCAGGGTAGTTCGGTAGCAAACATGAAAAACAAGCTTTTTATTAGCTGCCCTTATGCTTATACAGAACAGAATGTGCTGTCCTCTCACTTTTAAACAGAGCGAAACAGACCAGCAGAGGATAGAGAGGGACCAACACAGAGCCTTGGAAAGGACTGTGGGGGTGGAAATAGTTTAAATAAAGATACAAATAGCATAAAATTAGTTAAAATGCCAGGAGAATTGCAATAAAATTATTTAAAATTACTGAAAGAAAAGGCTTAGAAAAGAGACATTTAATATAAGATGCATTTTTCATTCCTCTCTTGCCTTCAGAGAATGTTTAGTGAAAATATGTCTGTAGGGAGTATGGAGTATAACTGATTATTATCAAAACAATTATTAAAATACTGTGGAATGACAATGTTCAAGGTGGCCATTAAAACAGAAAATGTCCCACAGAATTAAAGCTGCAATCAGTAAGTTTTGCCTCCCTACCGGCATCTTCTTTTTTGCACCTTAGCAAAAAAAAACTGCAGATTATGTGCAGTTATTTTCTTAATGTAGATGACAAGTTTAAATTCTAAACAACCTCTGTAAAAACAAGATACAAATGCTGTACAATTTACAGCTACCCGGACATACAATATAGTAGCCAAGTCTTCTTTCTGTTTACAGATGGACATTTCCTGCTAAATCAGACTCGACAGCCCAAAGTATAAACCTTATTTAAACTAACAATTATGAATCAAAGCTAAAAAGATTGTGTTGAACACTGATCTGTCATGTACTTGCCATATAACTGAGTTTTGTTTATTTTTCGGCAAAAAAGTTTTAGATTGCGACTTTAATTTTGCACCTAACATCTAACAGAAGGTTAAAGGCAGACAAGAGAGAACCCAAAAGCTGACAGCGATTAACTGAAACAAACATTATTTAAACGACGCCCAACACGGGCTCACTTTAATAAATAACCCAAAAACCTCCCACAAGGGGGCAGAAATGAGAAACTTAGAGGTGCAGACTAAACACAAATGTTATTAATAAATGAATACGAACAAGCTGAAAACAAGGAATAATATTGAAATATAAATGGACAGGACTAGACTAGGCTATGAGGCACTAGGCAAGAAAGACAAGTGAGATGAAGACAGACAAAAAACAGGCAAAAGTCAAAAACTGGTGAACAGGGCAATTTAGGCGAGACAGGGGCAAAACGTAAACACAGGCAAGAGTTGAGGCAGGCAGCAAACAATCAACAACAATGTCCAAATCAGAAAAACAAAAGACAGGCGGCAAAGATTCAAAAAACGATAAATAGTCCAAACGGTAATGTGAATTCAGTCCGAAAAAAGCACTGAAATGCAGCACATGGCAAACAAGACATAGCACTGATTCAAGTGTAGACCTGGGTTTTATATGAACGCTGATTGGACGCAGGTGGTGAACCGGAATCTCATCAGTCCTGGGTACGGGGCCGATGGGAGTTGAAGTCCGAAATGGCGGCTAGTACTGTGGTGAGGGTTTCCCACAAACCTCCTCTGTAACAGAGCCCCCCACTCTGAGAGTGGCTCCTGAAGCGAGGAGGAAAGTGACTCCGGTGTAATTCCTTGATGAGAGTGGGATCTAAAATATCCACGGCACTGACCTATAAGCACTCCTCTGGGCCGTACCCCCCCAAGTCCACCACATATTGGATTCCACCACCCCGGCGGTGTCCGGGTCATCGACGTCGATTAGCTTAAAGTGTTTGTCATCTGACAGCATGAAGAGGATGGGTGTGGGCTCTCTCCCAGAATTCCTCACTCCTCTAAAGCCAGTCCGTGACCGCAGGAAGGTCTGTGGGTTCTCCACACCAGGGAAACACTTGAAAGGGGTCATTCCAGTAGAGGGTTTAACTAAAGAGTTCTGAGTGTACTTCTCCCACATAAGGTATCTGTTCCAGTCAGCCTGACGCTGGTTACAATAACATCGGAGAAATCTGGTAATCTCTTGATTTAAACGCTCGGTCTGTCCATTGGCCTGTCGGTGGTAACCAGACTTCAGACTGATGTTGACTCTTAGACCCTTAAAAAAGAGGCCCAAACTCAATAGGTAAACTGTGGACCCCGGTCCGACACAATATCCTCAGGGAGTCCAAAAACTCTGAAAACAAAGTTACACAGGGTTTCTGCAGTGGGAAGCTTGGGTTATGCAACTAATCGGCAGGCTTCGGAAAAACGATCTACAATGGTGAGTATTGTTGTATTAACCTGAGTGTTAGGCAGGTCAGTGATAAAATCGATGGGACCAGGGTCTTTGAGGTGTGGGTAGAGGTTGCAGAAGGCCAGCAGGTATCTGTCTGGGGTTCTTAGTGGTTTGACAGATATTGCAGTTCTGTGTGAAGGAGATGGTATTGCTTGGGAGTCTTGGCCACCAGTAATGATTCCTTAACCCTTTCACGTGTGAGTTTTTTTTAGGTGACCGTTATTTCGTAATGAATCACGTTCCAGTGACCATGGAGTCGCATGTCGCGTGACATTACACAGTGGTGCGCTGCAGCTTATACATATAAAAATATGTATATTTCAAACAAAACATTTATAAAACTTTTACATGAATTGTTAAATGAAAGATTTTCCAATTGTTGCATATGTGTTAGATGATTGGTAAGTTATAACGGGCACCACGATTTGTCCGGGAGACAAACCTGCTGGATTTCTAACATGCTCATCCGCTTCTTTTGAAAAACGTGTCTGGCGAACTGAGAAAGGAATAGAGTTATCTTTATAATTACCTACACAATCGATTGACAATAAAACATAACCGCACGTTGTTTGAAAGGTTTGTTTTGCCTCCGTTATGTATAAATGATATATATTTTCCTATTACTTCTGGGATTGTGCAACGAAATATGAAATGTAAAAAAATAAAATAACATAACATGTAGTTTGAAAGTTGCTTTTGCCTCCGTTTCATAAAAAGTATAGGCTCTATATATGTTACATAGCCGGGCTCCC
This sequence comes from Botia almorhae, assembly GCA_036877575.1. NCBI lineage: Eukaryota > Metazoa > Chordata > Actinopteri > Cypriniformes > Botiidae > Botia > Botia almorhae. Next base: position 9,799 of record JAZGTJ010021164.1, read on the forward strand.
GCGATTAGCGAGGAGCATCAGGACTTTTATTATGATGTTTAGTTTCTGTCACTTGTCTATGATGTCACTGGTCTTTTATGTCACTTCCTGATTTTTGTTATTGGTTTCACCTGTGTTTGTTTGATTAGTCTGTCTGTTTAAGTTCCGGGTTTCTTTAGTCTGATCGTGGGTTATTGTTAGGAGTTGGTTTCATTCGTGGTTTGCTATTCTTGTTCTAGTATTCATTCGTGTTCCCTGGT
>JAZGTJ010021165.1:0-10036 GCA_036877575.1 Botia almorhae
GGTGGAGAAACATGTCAGGAGTGATGTGTGACAGGAGAATATCAGCTAGAACAGTGGTGAGACCAGCTATGATGTATAAGTAGTAAATATACGGCACTTTATGACAAAATGATTAATGGGTTTGACCTTCCTTTTCTCCCCCCCCCATTTGAGGGGGTAAAATAACCTTGGGATGACCTTGACCTTTTGGGTTGTCTTTGACCTTTGACCTATGTGACCTTTGTCTTCTATGTGACCTTTGCTCTAGATTAAATCCTGATTTTTTTTTTTTATTATTTTAAAATGGGATAAATATGTTTAATATACGGATAAGTAGTCTGGATAGAGTTTGTAACAGTTGTCTCTTTCATGACGGACAGCGGCCGACAACTTTAGCCTCCGCTGTGTGAGCATGTCTAAATCTTGTTTACATCCTTGTGGGCCTCTAAACAGCAGTCATATTTTTTTAAATGGGATAAATAGATTTGATATGAAGAAAATAATAATGTATGTGGATAAATAGAGTGGATAGAGTTTGTAACAGCTGTCTCTTTCTTGACGGACAGCGGCATATGGTGAAACTTTAGCATCCACTAAGTGTGGTGTCTAAAAGGTGTTCGCATCCTCGTGGGCCCTTTAACAGTTGTCATAGGGAGAAGCTTTAGCTTCCTCTAAGTGTGCGAGTGTGTCTAAATCGCGCGGGGGAAGCATACCCCTGAAATTCTTTAGACGCTCAGCCCCCTCGGTCACCTCAGATAAATAGAGGTTGGCATTGGTCCAGACCATCGCTCGACCATCCTGGTTAAACATTGTTTGGCATCTTGCCAGAAAGAGTCGTTCAACCTCATCTTCTGTAATTAGCTACGATGGCCATCTATAATGGTAAGTTATAGTAATTTACTGTTCTGTTCATTCACAGAGCATGATCGTCAGATCAGATGCTCTCAGACCTGTTGCAAGATGCTATTAGAATACACGCTGACACCCCATATCAAGCATGTGACAGATTACAAGCAGTGTTAAATATGTATCAGGACCCTGAGGACGCTTTTAGTATAACGCAGACACAACACGCTTCAAATTTAGAAGCGACTATAGAAGAAAGTCGTAATATTGATTTGCGCGCACGACTACAAAAGTAAAATCATGAAAAGACTGTTAGTGCGCAACACGCTGGTGCCTTAAACAATGAGTGCATTCGATCGAGCTAACAGACTACCCTTATTGACAATGCAGATATTGAGCAACTATCAATGAGCTCTTTTGCCCCATGACCCCTGAACGCCAACGACATCGGCGTTTTGTCACGTAACGGCAGTACAGTTAACGGTTTTCGTGTTTTAACTAGGCCTCGTTTCAACAGCGTGGAATTGTGAAGGCCCATGAATCTAAGACAGATAGGCTCTACAGATCTGGCAACGTATCATATCTGTCTGCGCAATACCATGGATAAAATAGTGTAGCTCGCTAGACAATTCGGGGGTGACGGTGGCGTAATTAATTTGACCCTAAGAGGAGTTGGTCTTAAATCGGATGTCAACGCTGTTTTATCGCAGGGGAATAATTACGGCGTTAATATAATTTACCTATCAAATTGAAAAAATTTTACAGAGCGACGATAGCCTGCTGTCCGACGATACGATCGAGATCAGCACTAGCGTGGCTGTAAACAGACAAGGAGGGGGTTGTCGTAAACTCTTAGATTTAGCGCTCAATCAGGTAATCAAAAGAAAATTATTTATACTATAAATATCTGTTATACTCCGATACAGACAGCATTATATTTGTGTCTAGGGACGGAGACTGGCACCCTCCTCTAGGGAGCCATCTGGGCAAGCTCACAAACGAAATAGACGACGATGATTTCATTACCGAGTTCTGCTCTAGCGGTCCGAAATCTTACGGTTATCAAACGGCCAAGGGTAAAGCCTGCATAAAGGCTAAGGGTATCACTCTGAATGCTAAAAATTCTCAAGCCATTCGATTAGACTCTCTGATTGGTCCGGTTAATGACTACGTAACATCACGTGACACCTCACGGTGTATACTGGCTTGTACCTAAAGCATCGTAAGGAATAAAAGGCAACTCACGTTGCACAACAAATCAGACATTAAAAAATTTAAGGTTGTGTATAATCAACAACGTGTATAATGTGTATAATCAACAACGTCAACACAGCCCCTTATGGCTACTAACCACCGGGTAGCGTGTGAAGCTTCTGATTTTGATTTCAGACTTCATCCGTTTTCCTGCATAATCAGCGGACCGTCAAATTCGGGAAAGTCTTATTTTGTTAAACTTTTGTTGGAAAATGCTTCAAATGTGATTTCGAAAAAAATTGAAAACATTGTGTTTTTGTATGATTGCTGGCAACCGCTTTATGATGAATTGCTCAATTTGTATGATATTAAATTTGATGAAGGAATACCACAGAGTCTGAATGATGATCATTTACTACCTGTCAGCAAAACGTGCCTTCTGATAATCGACGATATGATGCAGGAAGCGAGTGTAAACAGAGAGATCCAAAAGGTTTTTATGCAGTACGTCCATCATCGTAATCTCAGCGCTATTTATATCGTCCATAATCTATTCTCTCAAGGGAAATCCAGCAAAACCATTAGCCTAAACACAAATTATTTGATTTTGTTCAAAAACCCTCGCAACGCCGGTCAGATTGCGGTTCTAGGACGACAAATAAAGGTACTTCATGGAGTGTTATCAGGATGCAACCGAGCAACCTTTTGGCTATTTAAGAGGTTTGTCACATTTGTCATCCTAACTTAACGTGAAGGGTGATTCTCTTATTGTTACTGTATGTAATGTAGGATTTGGCTAACAGTTATCAATATGGCTCTTATTATAAGTTTATTTAAGGTTTTGTTTTTGCTTTTCCGCAGGGATTAATGGATGGTTCCCAGCAGCAAGCTAATGGTAAGAAAAATTGTGTATACCTGGGAGAAATTAATAAAACACAACAATGTGCATTAGTGGAGAGTTTAATTTTCACATTTTCCAGATGTTATTGTTTATGATGTGTAACTTCTCAAAATGAAAAGAGAAAAACACCCTTTCATTGTTACGTGACCAATGCTCCATTCAGATGAAACCATGCAAAACATCACCAAATGCCAAACAGCTTAACTGAGTGGTATTGATACTGAGGTACCAAGGTATAGGTATCAAAATCATAATTATGAAATTGGAACAGCTACCTACACTAAACAGATTTGTCTGTTTACATTTTCTTATTACAGAAAATTAATTTACAGTTAAATTTACACAGATTAATACACACTTGCAAAGCCTGTCCATATTCACACACAACATATTTCGTTTTTTAAAAACATTCATTAAATGCACAACAGCATAGAAAGCAATAGTACTTGCTAGCATTGACATGCATTATTCAAACAGCAGTATTGTGTCTTTTCACAATTGCAGTGTTGTTTGTTGTTCAGACAAGAAAGTATAAGTATATTGTGCCAACATTTGGGCTTATATTATGGCCAGGTTACTACACAACCCAACTTTATACCTTTTTTATTTGTTGTTGTAAACAGTTTGCACTGCTACATGGCATTGTGTACTGTTTCCATAAAAAAGAAAAAAGACTTGGGTAAGTATGTTGGTTACATTTGGAAGCATTCATGACACCTCAAATACTGTTAACTGAGAAAAACACACATAGCCATTAATGTTTGTTCCATCTGGTGTCATTGACATTACCTTTTATGTGACGTGACATTTTGTTAATGTGTGTAATGTTAAGTAGACTTAGACAGTGATCAACACTATGAAAGCTATATTGCCATAACACCCAATGTCGGAAGAGGTACTGCCTTACATTTATAAACCTCTTTGGACAGCAGTGTCATTTTAGTTAAATTGTGTTATTTTGACCTAATAAGGTATACAATCCTCAACAAAAGCTATATATAAATGCTGGGGCTCTATGACAGAAGCCGCGGTGGTTTAGGAACATACAGTAGATCTTGTTATTGGAAATCTGGAGTTTCTCTCTACTATGGAACCTGCTGCCAACCTTTCTAATCATTTCGTCTAAGTCTTCAGTACCACTACTAACACACTCACAACTTCTGATCATTTGTTTCGTCTCCAGCAGGGCTCTTCTTTTGTGAGTGAGTACACCATCCATTTCCGCACGCTGGCGGTGGCTAGTGGTTGAAATGAGATCGCACTGCTGGAAGCTTACCGACAGGGACTCAACCCAGATATCCGCACTGCAATGGCATTATATGATGACTCTATTGGGCTGGAATCTTTTTTACAACAAGCTACCTGAGTTTCAAAGCGACTAGCTGTCTGCCAGCCACCGCTACCCGCTCCTCAGCCCGCCTCTGTGGCAGTTCGATGCAGGTGGATTTTACTCGTCTGTCCCGCTCCGAAAGAAATCGCCAGATTAGAAATCGTTAGGACTATTTCTAATCCGGCGATTTCTTTCTCTATTGTGGAAATCAAGGTCAGCTCATCGGTAATTGCCCAGTTAAACCCCCACGCCCAGTGGTGAGTACTATGTGTCCTGAAATCGATACATCACCTCTAAGCCTATTACCCGTAACACTTCATACTGCTGAACGCTCTTTGTCTGTGTCTGCTCTGGTCGATTCAGGTTCCTTAGGAAACTTCATCTCACAAGAATGTTTAAACCAACTTCATATCTCGCGCTTCAAGTTTCTTCTTCATGGACAAGAAGGATGGAGGTTTACATCCCTGCATCGACTACCGACAACTCAACTCCCAGATCTTACAACAACCTTACCCTCTTCTCCTTGTCCCAGCCACCCTGGAAGAGCTTTGAGGCGCCAGGATTTTCACCAAATTGGAGCTGCAGAGTGCTTATAACCTCATTCGTAAAACGGCTTTTATTACTCCCTCAGGACACTACGAATACCTGGTCATGCCATATGGGTTGTCCTGTACGGGTTGTATCAGTCCCTCCGTCTTCTAAATGTTTATGAACGAGGTGTTCCGGGAGTTCCTTCATCGCTTCGTCATGGTCTACATTGATGATATACTGATCTACTCCCAGAACCAGGCCGAACATCGCCAGCACGTCCAGCAGGTCCTTCTGAAACTATGTGAACACTATCTGTATCTTAAGCTTGAAAAGTGTGAGTTCCATCTTCCATCTGTTCAGTTCCTAGGTTACAATATCAGTGCAGAGGGTGTGCAAATGGACCAAGGTAAAGTCGATGCAATTCTGAAATGGCCCCAACCCTGCAGTATTAAAGAACTCCAACGTTTCTTACGTTTTTCCAATTTCTATCGTCGCTTCATTAAAGCTTACAGTTTCATCACGGCTCCGTTAACCTTCCTCCTGAGGGGTAGACCAAAACATCTCACCTGGAACCCCTCAGCCCACAAAGCTTTCCAGCGGCTGAAAACTATCTTTAGCACCACTTCACTACTCCACCACCCTGACCCAGAACGACTCTTCACCGTTGAAGTAGATGCCTCATCTGTTGGATTTGGAGCGGTGCTCTCCCAAGCGGTCGGTGAGTCATTCCTCCTCCATCCCTGTGCCTTCTATTCTCGTAAGCTATCTCCGGTGGAGCTCAACTACGTTGTAGGCAATCGGGAACTACTGGCCATTAAGTTGGCTCTGGAGGAATGGCGTCACTGGCTAGAAGGGGCAAATCATCCTTTCACTATCATCACAGATCACAAAAATCTCCAGTATCTACATGAAGCTAAACACTTAAATCCACGACAGGCCCGCTGGGCTCTCTTCTTAACCAGGTTCAATTTCAAAATCACTTAGGCAGATCAATGAAGTGACATTCCAGCTTCAACTCCCACCCAGGTACCGCATTCACCCCACATTCCACGTTTCCCTTCTAAAACTGTTCTCTCCCTCTGCCACAGATACCCCTGGAGCTCAAGCTGAACCTCCTCCTCCAGAGATACTGGATCAACCCTCCATCTACTCGGTTCACGAGATCCTGGACTCACGACGTCGAGGAGGCTGCCTGGAATACCTGCTTGACTGGGAGGGGTATGGTCCTGAGGAACGATCCTGGGTATCCCGAGATGATGTTCTTGATCCCACCTTGCTCCAGGAGTTCCATCTCAACCAACCGGACCGTCCTGCCCCTCGCAGTTGTGGCCGTCCTCGGTGTTGCGTTAGGGCGTCGAGGGCCGCCCCTGGAGGAGGAGGGAATGTCAGGCATTCACCCCAATCACCTCCACCAGTATCATCACCAGTAGCACCGCCTACCCGTTCCTCATCACCTGAGTTTTAATTACAGCCACCTGAATCTCATCCAGGCACCACCTATATATGACTCCTTCCCTCAATCCTCCTTTGTCTGGTCACTTCAACCTGCTCCACAATGAACTCCACGAAGTTTATCCTATTTACTGGTTTCATTCCTTGGACTGTCTCATACCATCATCTCGATTCTCTCTCAGATACGAACTCTCAATCATCATTACATTCTGCCTGTTTAAATATATCATCTGTGAATAAACCTTACATCTATATCTGCACTTACCTTTGCTTCTAGTATCAGTTCTGTTCGTGTGTGTGACACATCTGTGGTTAACATGACTGATTTGGATATTAGGGACATCAGTGGAAACTCTATCACAGAAACATTCACAGACACAGTACACTCAACCACTCTAGCAAAAAAATGGGCAAAATTATTGCTTTGTTTGCAAGAAGGCTTAGTTTAAAATAGGTTGTCACTTCAAATCAGCAGTCATATTTTTTAAATGGGATAAATAGGTTTGATATGAAAAAAAATGATAATGTATGGGGATATACAGAGTGTTTATTTTTAAATCGGGTAAATATGTTTGATATGAAGAAACATATACGTTCTACATTACAGATCAAAAAGACATGTTTGTACCGGGAGAGGACCCCAGCCTGGATTTCGGCGATAAAGACTGAAATTTGTTTTACGGTCACGTCTGGAACGACCTGTAAGAATGTCACAAAGAGGCTCTATACATTGTGGAGTGGGACACTATCACACTACCACGGTCGGAACCGCGTGGTCAGCAATCATTCTAAAAAGAGGCCGGATGACTGCGTTTACATTTTCTACTGCAAAGACAATTGGTTCCTACACAAATGCTTTAACAACATTACAACTTGGAGTTCCTAGCTATTTACGTCGATGGTCAGCAATTTCCCTCCAAACCTCTGCAACCAGATTTTCGGACAGGATTGGCTGTACGCGAATTTTACCAAATGGTGATGTCGACCGGAAGACATCTGAGAAACCAGCCACTGGCTATCAATAGAGACGATAAACTACTTGATGGTTAGAGAGCAGCCCTGTTCTGAGGCGATATTATTCGGGTGTTTTTGCTTTATGGTCTATCATTAAGGAAGGAGAACAGAAGACACAACATGGTTCTGTTCTGTAGTTTGAGTCATGTGCTGATGAAAAGATTGAAAGGCAGAAACAGAGAGAAGGCCAGAGAAAAGACAGAAATATCAACGCTATAATAATGTAGAAAAACACATTTGTATAACAAACAAAATTTGACAGTTGTTATTAATGAATATAGCTTTCAGAAATCGGCTGTCATTGATTTAGTCAGCATCACAGTTTGAAATTTCTAACAGTAAAAACTCGCATTCCACACTACTGATTATTAAAAATACACCAATTACTCAGTTCAAGTGTCACTCTACCTTAAACATATCCTGTCCATGACAAGAACGCCATAAATCGGCTACTCCATAGTCATAAGTAATTTCCTGACCTTCACAAATGTGCATAATGGCAAATAAACAAAGATGAGGCATGCCATCCACAATCTTTTTCATTTTTGCATTGGGTTTCAGGTCGTCATTAACTAGTCTTCCAAGTGATCCATCCTCCCTTGAAGCATCAATGCTACAGGGGTCATAAAAATCAAATATAAATGTTAACTACAATTATGCTGCAGAAGAAAATATATCATTAACAAGCATTACAGCCTTTCTCAGATCTCTGCATGCTGTATTTGCTTCAGTGTTAAGAAATTTCAAGAAATTTTTTTGAATAGTTGATCCAAAAATTAAAATCACTATTAAACACCCTCATGTCATCCCGTATAGCTTTGTTTTCGAAACCAAAACAAAGATTTTTTTTTAAGGTTGTTGTAGGTTTTGTTCTTACAATGACCTAACTCTTAGGGAACCGAACCTTGGATTGATTGGGCTCGGGCGTGGTTTGCATGTAGTGTGATCGCTAACTGTGCCAGAGCACAGAAGCGCTACTTATCATTGCAACAACAAACACGTTGTATTACTACTTGGATAGAACGTTTTTCAATTAGCTTAATTCAAGTAAATTTAGGTTCATAACTGGTACAAAGCAACCCTGCCTAGTGTAAGTACACCCTTAGACTTAAGGACACAAACGCTTCATAAAACAACTGAAAGCAATTAGTGCCATATATTCCAAGTGTCCTGAGGGCATATTTACAGATCTTAGCAACACAAGGACAAGGAAAAAGTTAGTTTTTATTTTTGGGTGAGCTAAACCTTTAACATACTTTACAATACAGGTTATTCACCAGTATTCATTTCCTCTGTGTGTAAATATGTAGGTGTATTCATTTAATGTTTCAAAATTTTTGGAGTTTTTTTCTTGCATAAGATTCCTTTGTATTTAAGAATGAATGAGCCCCTGAAAATGGGGTCTTTTGCAAATACACTACGGCTTATTAAAACAAATCAAAACGTTGATGGAAGTATGGGTTTATGAAGACCCAGGGACAGATGGATCCATGTGCAACTCTTTATTCAATAGATTAATCCAAAAACAGGCAAAGGTCAAACACCGGTAAAAAGAACATAGCAAAACAAGACATTGCAATGAATATGCGCAGGTCTGGGTTTTAAATAGCCCGGTTAACAAGGATCAAGTGGCAAACAGGAAGTAACAGTTCAAGGTACAGGGGAACAACAGGGGAGTGGTAGTTCAAATTGGGATTAGTACACTGGTGAAGGCTCCCTCTGGTGACGCGGAGGAGACGGAGCAGTGGCCTCCTCCGTAACAATGGGAAACAAGCAGTTTAACAAATGCTGAAATTACATTATGTGCAAAGTTATTATGCAAAACGATGAATTTGCATTTATTAATTTTGCATTTCACTAATTTCACTAATTCACTAATTTAGAAATCATAGCTGTTAGCTTTGATCTGTGCCACTTAAATCAAATAACAAATAAAAAACATTAAGATGATGTATGTTTTAATGTGAGATCTTTCATGCATCCACCCATGGCATTTGTTACTGGATTCACTGCATGCATGCATTTTTACATGTTTAAAGAAACCCAGTTGTTTTATTACTTCAAATAATATTTTACAAAGAAGTATTCAGATAATATTTTTGGGAGTAATAAAAATAGACCTAAGCGGGTAGACCTAAGATATTTAAAGACTAAACAGTCTTTAAAATGACTTAATATGCATTGTATTAAAACAATGACGAGGCAATAATGATTGTTATTAATAGAAACATATGGTTTTATTGAATAAAAGTGTTAAAATACATAATGTAATACAAAATAAAGTGTACATTACATATTATTACAAATGCCTGGTTATGCTGTTGTTACACTTACAGGACATCAATTTATTGTTTAATAGTGACCAAACATTTAATTAAAAAATCCACTTAATCTTTAATTTTTGGGCACTTTTTTGTGATAGAAATGCTACAGCCTCTATCATTTCTCCAGTGCACCAGTGTGTTGATTTTTTATTAAATGAAGTTTTATTAACTAAGTTCGGGAGGAGCACGGTCATGTAATCCAACCAATCAGCACGCAACGACGCATATATATAGCCGTCACTCACCTCCTTCACATGACAGTCTTGCAGCATTTGGCCCCGCCCACTCGCCCGCCATGTCGGAAATTGAGCCTTGCCGTCCGACGAAGAGACTTTCTACCGACGCTGTTCCGCCTCAATCTCCTAAACCCAAGGAGCGATCAGTCTCCCCCGGGTGTTTCCGTCGAGCCTCCTTCATCCTAGGGGCGTAGAACCTCCCGCCCCACTCGTCATGCTCAAGGACGCC
>JAZGTJ010021166.1:0-10036 GCA_036877575.1 Botia almorhae
CTGCCATCTCTTAATTACATTTCCCACTGTGGAAACTGAAAGCTGACAACGCTTTGCTATCTTCTTGTAGCCTTCTCCTGCATTGTGGGCATCAATAACTTTCTTTTTTTAGAGTCTTACACAGCTGCTTAGAGGAACCCATGCTTGTTGAGTGTCTGCAAGTGTGTGTACAAGGTTTGAATAGTCAAAGTATTTGTAAAACTTTGAAATTGGCATTTACTAATGACAGCTGTTGCCATGCATCAGATCTAATGAGCTGATTAAGGTCTGAAACCTTGTAAAAATAATCTGAGACTCTGGAACTCTTAGGGTGCCCAAACTTTTGCACAGTGCCATAATAATGTTTTTATTTTTGTTCAATTTATGGCATAAGAGGTAACTATGCATCAGTGTTTTCTGAAAATATTGTGCATTTTTTCATTTCCAAGAGAGACTGTGTTAACACAGTTAAAAATCACCAAAATCTGTTATTTATCAAGGGGTGCCTAAACTTTTGCATACCACTGTATATATATCACTAAATGTATATCTGATATGACATTAAAAACACAATTTTACCAAAGGGCTTCTTTTAATTGAAAAAAAAAATAAGTTAAACAATATAGTGATCTTATGAATGCAGAATTGTTATATAGCAATTACAATAAATTACAAGAATCAGTCAATGCATAAAACTGCCCATACCTTCTTGATTTTATTTGCAGGTGGCAATAGGTAGTCTGGTGGCAGAGCTATGGATCGGGCCTGAGAAATCACACATAACAAATAAAGGAATGTGGTATTCTGTCTTTAAAAAGAGGTTTTGTGTAGTGATTGATGATGGCTTCGAACCTGAGAGGCTGTCAAAGCTTCGAGAGTGTGCAGTCTCTCTAACACGCTCTGCATGTCATCCTGCAGTCTGGCCAGAGCACAGATGATCTGTTCATTTAGATTTTCCATGACAGGTCTATCTGTTCCCCAGCGCTCCCCATCTCCTCCACTGCCCTGCTGTAGTCCAGCTGACCTAGAGCCAAAAGCAGCTGACACGGACCCTGACACACAGGAGAAACAACTGCAGCATATGTAAACAGTTCCCAGAACTTTCTGTAGATCAGGGTTTTTTAAACTGGGGTCCATGGACCCCCAAAATGTTTTAGGGGTTCCTCAGAAAAAAAAGGAAAAATTTGTTTTGTATCTTTCAAGTGAGTTTTACTCACTACAGTCCTTCTTATTTCAGTCACTGGGGGTTGATACTGAAAAAAGGCAATATTCTTTTTTCAGAGTAAAAAACAACCTTGTTAAAGCTCTGTTCCAAAAGCTGGTGAACTGCCTAGGCTGCGTTTTTAAACATCATAAGTGCACACCTGATCATAAGGCAAAAAAGCAAATTTAGGCTGCTTACCAAGATACCTTGTTTTGAGCATATTCTAAGGCTAACACTGCATGTGTTCCTCATGAATATAAAAATTATATTACCTAAAATTTGTATCTTATAATATATATATATAATATTTTAACATTAATGTAATCTTATGGCTTTTTCGTTATCATGACATTGCTTGAAAATCGACATGATAATGACAAGATATTAAGAAAAAAACTGTAAAAATTTCAAATAAAAAAATTCCACTGCAGTTAAGATACTGGTTTGGAAGGTAGCATGCAAACATGCTATGTATACAGCACATTGTAAGGCAGATCACTACAGTTTTAAACAGCCTATATTTGGTCATTACTGTTCTAGGGCATGTAGTTTGTACCTCTTCCCCTCCTGACCACAAAACTGTCACTTATGTTCACAGGAAGTCCTTGTCTCTGAGAACCTTCTCCGCTGCTCTGTGCATCTTCTCCACCATGCTGTACACCTTCCTCTCTTTCCAGAAGACCCTCTGATGACCTTCCCTGTGATCTGACCTCCTCTGTAAAGGACAACGTACTGTGGCTCTTCTCAGTCACATCCTGTGAGAGGTTTAAATGCATCCCAGAGCCCTGGTGTCCACAAACAATTTTGGAGAACCGTTTTAAAAAAACGTTGCGCTCTGCAGATTACCACTGTGCTCTATGAGGACATAGATGACTGGAAAACAAACTTAGATTTAGATGGAAGACTTTATCACCTTATGCTGTGCTTGGCTAGAATTCTGTAAACTGACGTTTAAAATGGGTAAATGGGAAAATCCTACCTCTTCTGCACCCAACTGGTCCACAGAATCACAGTACACCTCACTGTCTGAATCACTGGCCACATGGTGGGAACTTGAAACATCTTCTGTCATGTTTAAAAGACTAGAAATGAATTTCAAGCCCACCAGGTACAAATGCATAGTTACTGTCACAAAATCATTGACAAACCTGAACTAAAATCAAGCACACTAGCTCTTACACTTAAAACCATGCATTAAGTTGGAGCTATATTGAGAAATGATTACCTCAGAAGTTCTTCTCCTCACCTTTGGCGTGCCCATTGACTTCTATGATGTCTCCATTGTGGTTAATGCTTTCAGATTCTTCCTCCGACTTCTGCCCATTCACATTAGAATTAGAGCAGTGTATTGCACTGGTCAGGACTTTGTGTTGCCCGGTACTGCCGTTAGACACCAGTCCTTCAGGTTGCTCTGCTAAAGACTTTTTCTTAGGTTGTGGGGCTATTAAAGACACAGCATTGCAATGCATTTCATTCACAGCATTGCAAAGGTGCTCTTTGTGGTTGCTAAGCATCACTAGGATGGTGGTTACTAGGCTGTTGCTAGGGTGTTTTGGATAGTTGCTGGGGCATAGCTTATTGATTGCTAAAGTGTTCTGGGTGGTTGATAGGCAGTTTCTTACTGGACCACATCAAATGAGTCCAAAGTGTCTAATATTCTGGTGTCTAAATATAGCTTGACTTCCTTTTCAGTGCATGGCTATGAGATGTTTTACATCAGTTTTATTGTTTACAATGAAAGTGCTAGAAACCTAAATCGCAATCCATAACATGTTTTTATAAAAATGAACAAAAATCAGTTATTGAGCAATTACATAAACTGGTTTTCAAAACAGTCTCCTTACCTTAGCCTGATGGCAAGTTAATACAGCAGTTGCTTAAATTTTAATTTTAAACTAGTTAACTAGATTATCTAGATTGTTCTAAACAACAATCATTGCTGACATCTGGGTAAAACACCTGTTGTCAAAACCAAGAAACCTGGAACTGCAAAGAGTCTGCAGTAAATATTGTCAAGATCAGAAGAGATTAAAGACTGAGAAATGGCTTTTTTCTGCTAAACAAGACATTTCCATGGCTCAGCAGGAAGCGTGCAGAGGACCAGTGCCGAAGCACAACCCACTTAAAGAAAAGAACTTGCAATTTTATTTTTAAACATAGGTCGTGACAGAGAGGAAAAAGTTACAGATAGCAGCTTTAAGTGGGAGCAATAGTAATAATGTTTACCTTTTTTCACCTTCCCAAAATCTTCATCTTTCTCCTCCTCATTATCATCTTCCTTCTCATCCAGCTCTACTGTTTTAGCTTGTGGAGGCTCTGATGTTTTGATGGGGTAACCATCCAAAATGCCATTCATCTGCATTGTTCTAATGATGCTTGTTGTGGTGCTTTTGGGTGTTGAGGTCAGCATGCCCCCAAAGCCTTAAGAAAACCACAGTACAAGCATAAGATGGTTGCGGATTCATTCTAACACAAAGGTACATTTTTAGAACTACAGGACTTTGAAATCAGAGGTCTGCTATTGTTACTATAACCTTTTATGGCAGTTGTGAGTGAATAACAGAGGTCTCCATAGCAATACTTGGACAACAGCTTTATTAACTAAGGGCACAGGCCACTGGGAGAACACAGTGCTATTCACTTGCCTTCAAGTTGCCTAGCAAAATTTTCCAAGCAGGCTATGCACAAAACAAAATGAGTTAATCAATGAAAACAAGACAGTATAATTCTGTACGATCATGCACCCATACTGTAATACGCTTGGGGAGTAGTACGTGGAAAAGAATTATTTTGTCACTTGATTTAGACTAGTTTAAATTAAATGCCTGTATCACATTTTACTGCAATGACCAAAAATGTATTTGTTTACATGTAATTTTTATTAATCTTAATGTCATTGCTGTATTACGGTAATTCTTCATAAATAATTTTTCCCACATAAATAAGCCTTTAAATAAGCTTAGCTTTATAATGCCAGAAATATTGTTTTCTTTTTATTTTGTGTTGAAACTAGACCTAGACATTTTATGAGTTTTCATGAACCTCACCTAACATCAGTTTACCTGTGCTCAGATTTGACACCTGTGTTATCTTCTTCTCATCCACAAGCTCATAGAACGGCCCGATAACCTGCAGAAGCTCTTCCACCTCATTTGTTACAGGCATGGTTTCCAGAATCTGATGAGTTAAAACAAACGCTACATTAAAGGGATAGTTTTACCCAGGGGATCGATTACTCAACCTCATGTCATTACAAATCTATAGTTCTGACATTTTTGCTGGAACACAAAAGAAGACATTCTGAAAAATGTCTTAGTGGTTTTGTGTCCATACAATGGAAGTCAATTGGTGTCACTGTCAACTTCAAAATATTTCTTTTGTGCTTTTTAGAAGCAAAAATGTCATAGGTGAGTAAATGATGGAAGTATTTTCATTTTCCCTATCCTTTTGACATCACACCACTAAAGATAATACCAGTTTCAAATCATCCACGTAGGCCGTCATTGCCTCCTCTTTCGCCATATCCCCCAGACAATTCCAAGCATCCCTAAACACAAGCAGCAGAAAAAGTCGGTGACATTCAGTGAGAAAAAAAACAAGTTTTAAAAAGTTACTAATAATGTAAAAAGCCCGATCTGTTATTTCACTGAACTTTCAACAGGCAAACAGTTCACGTTCAGTAGGACATTGACCCTTTCTTGGACCTTATTTAGCAAAATCTAAATTATGTGGTTTGATTTAAGTGTGTAATTTTTGCACCACCAGCGGCACCAAATAAAACTACAAAAATAATGACTACAATTTTAAGTTATTTAGGTTTTCTGAACACTTTCTGTCAATGATCGATACAACAAGTTGTTCTGTCCCAAACTCACACCACTGGTTAAGGCAGCAGCTGAAATGTCTGATTGCTCATGCAAACAGCAATGTCAGGAAGTCAACCTACAAATGGTTTATTTATATTGCTGAAGAAAGTTATCTAGACATTTAGCAGGTTCAATACCATTTGGCTTTGCCAACAGGGTCCCAGAATCCAGGACGGGGAATGTTGCAGGGGCCTTGTGTTGCTTGCTTGTAGTAGCTATAAAATTTCAGCATCATGTCATTGGAGGGCTGAAATGAACCTAAAGAACAGGACAAAAAGTTAAGAACAGATGGTATCAAACTCTTCCCTAAAGAAAAAATCCTAATAGAAAGTTAATGAGAATCTATCATAATTTGGAAACAAATGTAGTTGCATTAAATGAAAAAAAGAAACAGAACCCTATAAGAAAATAAACATGCGCACTGTGAACTGCTGCTTTTATAGACAAGAGCAGTGTAACAATCCTTTTATATTTCATGAGACAAAAGTAACAGGATGAAACTAACCCCTTAATATAGAAATCAAAATTTTACCAAAGGAGTAATGTTAGTAACACTTTACAATAAGGTTTCATTTATTATCATTAGCTAAAAGGACCTAAAAATGATCAATATATTATAAATATACAATATATTATACAGGGACAGTATAAGGGACAGTGCACCAACAGAAGCTATTTCATCACCTAAACCAGACCGAATGTAGGTTAATCGTCTTCACCAGTGACACCTGATCAAGTTAATGATTATGTGCCCCTCTTTATTTTTCTCTCCAGCTTTAAGGTGCTTTACTTACATAACAAATAATCGTACATTCGTATTGCAACGACATGTGCAGGTTAACTGTATTAACTGATTACATAAATTCTGTTAAATTGCAGCTATCAAATGAAACTATGTGAGGGATCGCGTGCGCTGTTTTTACTGCTGCAATATAACATAATACTGTGACATGCGTACTTACCATTTGAAGGTAAACTCTGGATCACCTTGACAGCAGCGTTGAATCTCTCCTCGTAAACTGGTCTGTTGTCATCCTCCATCATGACAATCTTACAGCTACAATAAGCTCTGAATCAAACCTGATAGCGAAGTTACATCATTAATCGGACGATAAAAATTGTTTTGTATACGTTGCAATATAATGTGTTGCAGTTACGGTAAACCTAAGCTACTAATTACAAGTTACAAAGTGTGTTTATTATCTCAACCCCTTTTAAAAGTCATAAACAAAGCCAAACAGCAATCTATTATGTCGCGACAGATCTCGAAGGACGGGCAAGATATGACATCAACCGTTTCAAGCGCTAATTAATGCGAATTAAAATTATACAAATTCTGTTTAAAACGCAACAATTTGATACTTTAACATTCGCCGTTCTGTACTGTGCTGTATACTGCGACCTCATGAATACGTACCTAACAGTCACAACACGAAGCTGTCCTCTGATGTTTGCTGGGAATTGTAGTTTTTTTGGAGCGCGACATTTCATTTTAATCATTCGACAACAGTATATATATATATATATATATATATATATATATATATATATATACCTATATATATACCTCCTTGCTTACCTCCGCAACTACATGTCTCTTACTGTTACTAGTAGAAAAACTGAATTGTGGTAGTTGTAGAATATAATCTACAACCACTGTATGAAGGCATATAATCCGTCCGTGTAAACAAACTTTAAAACTGCCTTGAAATATTTGACGCTTAATTTTAAATAAAAACGCTTAAAGGCCCAATAAAGTTACTACAAATGCGCAGCATTGTTTGAGCGTTGACGTAATTCCCAGTGAAA
This sequence comes from Botia almorhae, assembly GCA_036877575.1. Classification (NCBI taxonomy): domain Eukaryota; kingdom Metazoa; phylum Chordata; class Actinopteri; order Cypriniformes; family Botiidae; genus Botia; species Botia almorhae. Next base: position 6,859 of record JAZGTJ010021166.1, read on the forward strand.
CAAGTCGGGGGGTCAATTGAGTGTATCCTCCACTCATTAACACATTGGCGCAAGTGAGAGGCTGTAAGATTTGAGTGTTGAGTGTCATATCTTCTAAATGCGAATTTCCCCCATCACATTAGTTTATCAATATCCTTGAGGCTAACATATGGATATTAAACGCCGAAATATTCATACTAAAAGTCATTCATACTAAAATGTTAATTTTATGAGGACTATTTTCCTTGAGTAGTCGCAGAAATAAAATTGTAACACTTCATAGCAACATCAACGCGTTCCACAACTTGTTATTGGATACAATGTGACCCCAACTACAAGTCCCAGTGTTCCATTCGCTCGGCAACAATGTAACCGCTCTGCTGATAGGAGACACTCTGATGAAAGCAAGGCCGCAGGAGAGGCGGAGAGGGAAGGGGAGCTTTGAGCCTCCACGAGGGCTGAGCCTAAGCTCTCAAACACATCCCGGAGACGACGACGACAAGGAAGCGCTGCGGAGACATGTAAGATGGCAGAGCTGCAGATGTTACTAGAGGAAGAAATTCCAGCGGGTAAAAGAGCTCTTTTGGAGAGCTATCAGAACCTCACAAGGGTTGCTGACTACTGTGAAAACAATTATGTCCAGGTAAGCTGATGTGCGTTCTGTGAGCCTGTTTCTCTGTTAAACGCTGATCGCCAGCATTGCTGTAGGGATCGGACAGGAAACATGGTTGTAAAAAGGAAAAGAAGGGATGAAACGAAATAAATGCATATGGGAGAGCATTTCGATAACGCAGAGGTCGATCTTTTTAAAAACTGACCTCGTTTAGTTGTTTTTAAATCATATTTGTAATCGTACCCAATAATTGTGCCGTTTACATTGAGGGTGTGTCTGGATACTATTTAACGTGATATAAAGATATAAAGTTGATATAAAGAGGATAAAGTTGTAAGCCCGCCCGGATTTCTTGACTTTAATAGTTTCAGTCACTTCAAAACATGCAGTTAAACTGCACGACATACTGATCTAGTTCATTTTATCCTCAAATTTGACGTGAAAGTGAAATACATGTGACATCTGGGAATATCATGGACCAAACAGATCGGTGTTTCTCTTATCTCATAAAATCTGCTTCACTAAAGTGCTGTTTTGTGTAAAGACTTGTTTTTTTCTAGCTGGCATATTTGAGAAGTTTTATTTCTAATATTAAGTATTTGCATAATATTTTGATCTTGATTTTATTTTGGTATTTGTTACTGAAAAATCTGCTTTGGAATGTTTTAACCAGTAAGGTAATACTGAGCCATTTACAATTTATGATCTTGTAAATTATGATGGAAAGTTTATGGGTCATTTATCACAATGACTGGAGTTTTTCTACACACTACTAAAGTGTAAAGAAAGATCCTCATCCTCTTTGTGTCATGATAACCTTCAGTGCTGTCTGATGGTGGCAAACAGGGTCATATTTAAGTAGTTATTCTATTTTCCCATGATACAAAACACCTGTTAGAATTGCGAGAGATTGTGCAACAAAAATAAAAGATCTAATGTACTGCAGTGACCTATGAGCTTGAAAGCACTTTCAAGATGTTAACATTTAATTCTGTACCAATTTCTTAAGAACAAAGTGGCTCAACTGGTAGCACGACATCAGATCAAAAAGCGACTCATCAGGTTTAATGTAAAATGGCAACCTGATTTGCGTCAAGACCGAGCATGCTTTTGAGCCGTTCCGATACTACATCAGTGGCCGCAGGAGAGATGACTCAGATAGGAAACTGATCACTACATCTAGTGCTCATGTCTCGGCTTGACAGTATGTTCTGCAGGCTAACATGTGGCTTTTTTCCACGTTATGTGCTATTTCTCTATATCAAGCCTCAGTGCTGAGTGAAGATGCTTTTTGTAAGTGGCTGTTTCACGGTGGTGATGCAGCAGCAGATGGTGGCAGTGGGACTGTATAACCAGGACAGCCACTGCCCCACTTTCTCTCTCTCTCTCTCTCTCTCTCTCTCTCTCTCTCTCTCTCTCTTTTTCTCTCTCTCTCTGTGTCTATGTGTGTATTCTCAGGGGGCAGGAGGGTCACACTGCTGTTTTTAACCTGCATGTGGAAATGTTCCTGGGAATCTTCCTCCAACTGGATTTAATCATAGATGACATCCAATGACTCTTTATTTTTCCCAGAATGCAGTGCTGTGACTTATAAAGGAATTATTCTTTTACTCACCTTTGTTCATTTACTCATCGTTTCTTCTGTTGTAGAGAAAGCAGATGTTTAACTGAATGTTTGCACTGCTTTTTTAAAAGTGGATGGTAATCAATGGCTGTCAAATTTCAAAAATTGACATAACATCATAAAATTAGTCAGTATGATTAATGAGCTATATTGACACATTTCTGAAGCAATTCGATTGCATTGTGTGAGAATCAGACCAAATATAAGGTGATTTATACGTTTACTGGCCTACATTTGTGGTGAACTACCCCTCTAAGGCACTTTTAATGCATATGAAAATGCATTTTAGGTTGCATTGTATTCTTGCATGCATTAATGTGAAGTGTGGCATTTAATGTAAATTTGTAATTACCCCAGAGCTTCTTTTGCATATGTCTCTTTTGGCATGCAAGACAAAATGCTGCTTTAACCTCTAAGGCCAGGCTAGACTGTGACAAGGATGCATTAATGAACTTGGAGCCACCTGGCTTAGCGATCAGGACTCAGACAAAGAATACACTTTTCTGCCATGCACAGGAATGCCAATTGCTGCATTCAAAGAGAAGTAATGGTCCTTAAGATTGGTCCTTTTTGTTTAGGTGCCGTATATAGAGTATACTGTTACCAAAACATGCTAATTTTCAAGTCTCTTGAAAAAGCCTCTGCTTTTTCTTTTCCATCTTCTTTTATGTTTGGGTGTCATGTTCGTATGTGGCATAGCCAGTTCCATGGCACTTGTTGTCTCTGTGAGTTTTGCCAACTCTTATCAAGAACTGATAAATGTAGGACTGATTGACTCAAATATGAGTTACATCAGAACTGGGGAATTTTAAATGTACATGATTTACAATATCCAAGAATTGCACATGCAGAAGCTGTCACCACAATGCTGTTGTCTTGTGGGTGGTTGGCATAGCGATAATATGTACAGTGTTTCCCACAGGTTTGAAGGCAATGTGTGGTGGTCAGCCGGGGGGGGGGTT
>JAZGTJ010021167.1:0-10035 GCA_036877575.1 Botia almorhae
ACACAGTGCTCTCATGATGTAATATTCCAGTGAATGTGTTTCTGTTCTTAATATTCCAGCAATCTAAAGGTGTCCCCTTTAGACTTCCTGTGGACCACCATCTTTTCAGCTGTCTGTCACAGGCCATTGCTGATGGTATGTGTTCCTTACTTTGTCTCATCCCCCTCTTTCATTAAGCTTCACCCTTTGTTGCTAAATGTTGTATCTCGTGCACAGGAGTGGTGCAGTCCGACCCCCACTGGCAGACCTTCATGGAACAGGCTGTTCGTCTCATCTACTTTCTGGCCGAATCACCTGACCAGCTGTGTTCCCGCCTCCTCCAGCGGTCTGCTCATCTCCTGTTGGAGCAAATCACAGAGGGTGGGGAGCCCAACCAATCACAAGTGCAGGAAGGCGGGTCTCAGGGTTCTGAAGAACAGGGTAGGAGATGCACAGGGGGGTTAAGCTCCCTGTAGTTCATTTCTACATAATATTTCTGTTGTCATTTCTGTGCACTGGAGACTTAACATGAGCAGTTGTGATTGTGTTGCTCTCTTTGGCTGTAGTGAGCTGTGTGAGTCTGGCTCAAGTGTTTTCTCTCTGTGGAGCTGTGGCCTTCTGGCAGGTCTCGCACCTCGAGAGAAGTGTCAGTGCCGAGCTGCGCAGAAGAAGAGGAGAGAAGGAGGAGAAGGAGGAGAAAGAGAAAGCACCTGCCAGCAAGACGAAGGTCTGTGATTATTGTTCTGCTTTCTCCACGATTGTTTTGGTGCTGATCACTGTGAATTATTCATGACTCATTTGCATGTTGTTTGGTAGGATGCCAATGACAGTTGTGTGGAGGAGGAGCTTGGGCTGGTGGGCGCCTCTGCTGAGGACACAGAGGCGGAGTTTATCCGCAAGATCTGTGAGATGGAGTTACTGGCTGGTGAGTTTGTGAGAGTGTTTATTGAAAGTGTTTCGTGTTAATCTCTTCACACCAGATTGCGAGCTGAGCACTGTTGCACCGCTCTCTCTGTAGAAGGAAACATGTTGAGCTCTTTCCTGCCTCTGCTGGTGAAAGTCTGCAGTTCTCCGGGCAGATATTCTCACCCTCAGCTCACCACTGCTGCCTGTCTGGCCCTCTCTCAGTACATGATGATCAGGTACTCTCTCTCTCTCTCACTCACACACACACACACACACAGCTCTATAGTTTCTGCAGCCATGCAGTCTTCAGTTCTGTGCTTTTTCCACGCGTGTTGTAGCAAAGCATCTTTATAAAAAATATAAATGGTTTAGTACAAAATATAAAAAGATAATGATTTTTTGCTTTTCAGAATTTCTCACTGAGATGACCAAAGACGTCTGGGGCAAAAATCAACAGTGACTGTTATAACATTTTTTATCTGTTTCTGTAGTCCAGCAGTTTGTAAAGACAACATCCGTCTGCTGTTCACTGTGCTGGAGAAATCTCCACTTCCTGTCGTCAGGGCCAACACCATTGTTGCTCTCGGTGACCTCACAGTACGCTTTCCCAACATCCTGGAACCCTGGACACCCAACCTTTATGCCAGGTGCCCAGACTCCCACATGTTATATTTATACCTCAGTGTCCAGAATGGATTTTAATCATTTTTATTTTTTTATAGTTTTAGAATGAATGTACTAAGTCTTCTGAGTAATGGTTCAGTTTGGCTCACTTTAATTTAAACCATGTTAAGATTTCGGTTTAATTGGATGCAGGGATGGGAGGTGGGGTCAAACATTTCCTCTCTCATGTCCCCTTTGGAAGCTTCCTCATAAGTATTGTTAAGCACCTCACATGTCTGTCCCCAGGCTGAGCGACGAGAACGCATCCGTGCGTCTGACCGCCATCACGGTTCTGACCCAGCTGGTGCTGAAGGATGTGATGAAAGTCAAAGGTCAGGTGAGTGAGGTGGCAGTGCTGCTGCTGGACCCTGAGCCACATATTGCCAGCCTGGCCATCAACTTCTTCAACGAGCTCTCAGCCAAGGTGAACATCTCTCTCTCATCACTGCTCCATCATTCTGACCTTCATTCATGCTAATGCTTCTCAAGATGACATCAACTCCTCTCTCTATTCAGGACAACGCAATCTACAACCTCCTACCAGACATCATCAGCCGATTGTCAGATCCTGAGAGAGGGATGAAGGAGGAAGAGTTCAACACCATCATGAAGTGAGAAAACAACTGCGACTGTTGCAAAGTTTTGCTTTAAATCAGCAATGAAAACATTAACTCTCTCGCTCTCGCTCTCTCACTCAGGCAACTCTTCTCCTACATCACTAAGGAGAGACAGACAGAGAGTTTGGTGGAGAAGCTCTGCCAGCGATTCAGAACTGCAAAGTGAGTAACGCACATTACGTGCAGTTGTGTCTTGTGCAGCACAGTTCATTTACATTATTATTTTTTATCCAAAGCAACTTGCAGTGAATTTAAGCTATTAAAAAAATGATGCGCTACCAGTGTCCCAGCAAGCTGATGTAATAGACACAGTACAGTAATTTTAAAATTATTTCACCATAATTGTTGTTTCTAGCAATTTCTGTCCTAAGATAAGACACTATAAAACCACTGAAGCACGTTTAAAAATGAATCTGTTTTTTTTGTGCATTGGAAGACATTACCAGTCTAATTTTTCTTTAATAAGACGGGGCTTCTATAGGACACGTGAAGCAGTGGAAATATCCTTCTTTCTTACTCTTCATAAACGTCTCTGTTTTACAATCTGAGCTGTGCTCTCTCTGCAGGACGGAGCGTCAGTGGGCAGATCTGGCCGTGTCTCTGTCTCTCTTGTCTGTGTGCGAGCGAGGATTTAAGAAGCTGCAGGAATGCTGGGATTGTTACAGTGATAAACTCACTGAGTCTGGAGTCTATCAGCCCCTTCTGTCCATCATGGCCAAACTCAGACGCAGAGCCAAACCGCAGTTTAAGGTACCGCAGCATCTCATTTAAACCCAGCTAAACAAATACACAGGACAACGTGTGTTGACAGAATGTGTGTGTGTAGACGCAGGTTGAAGACTTTGAAAAGCGTCTGACGGCCGTTCACACTAAAGGACTGGAGAATGTTGAAGCTGGAGAGAAAGAGCAGCAGACTGGAGACACGCAGAGCCGAAACATACAAACCCCGCAGCCGAACAAGAACACACGCAAAACCACACGAAGTGAGCAATCAGTTCTCGCAAATACACAAATCTTGTTTTGAACCGATATTTTGATTCATCGTGTCTCTCTGTCCTTCAGCTCGCGGTAAACCGAAGTTAGATGACAGTGACCTTGTGACTCCAAAAACATCTCGCTCGCGTCCCAAACCTGTCATCACCTTCAGCAGTGATGAAGAGGAGCAGGAAGAGGGTCGGTCATTTTCACCCATTTATCTGCTTAAGTACACATGCATTTAAACTTTCATGCACTCTAGTTAGATCTAAAGTCTAGATGTTCTTCTTTTCAGTGTATTTGCAAACCTTTCTCCTCAGTCATATCTATCAATTACTGAAACGCTTCCATAACTGCTTCATGAACATTTAGATTCACTGCATAGCTTGAGAAACTGCCATTTAGATATTAAACAGCAGGTATGTTTGTGCAGTGATGTGCTTCATTCTGATTGGTTCTTTCAGATGCTGTCATGGCTGAGAGCGAGACTCCTAAAGTGACCACGCCCATCGGCCGCGCACGGCGCCCTCGCCTCAGACACTGAGTCCAGTCTTCACCCTTTTTCTTCATTTTTGTGTCTTTCTGGGTTTTATTCCTGTCACCTGATTTTAGACGGATGAGTTCTGTAACTTGTGTTTTTAATGTCATCCTTTTTGTTTTTTTATTGTATTGCTTTTTAATAAAAGAGGTTCTACACCATAATTCACCTTTGAATGGCTTGTGTGTTTGTGTTGTTTTGTTTGTTTGTTTTAAATATAATGCAATAGTAAAAAACAGGTTTTGATTAGGAATAGGTATTGTATGAGTAAACTCTACAAACTGTAATTTAAGTAGGAAAGTTGAGAAACTAAAACTGTAAAATACTGTAACGAGTGGAGAGATTTTAAAGGGCAGAGATGTGGGACTTTAGTTTTGTAGGACGTCATTTTTCCTAAGAAACGAAAAGTTTTAGTGTGTTTTCACGGAACACTTGCAGGCGGATTATTATATGTATTTAAATAAGGAATGCGGTCGTGTCGCTGTTAGGATTGAGCGCGATAATCTTATGTGTGCGTTAAATTAGCCGAAGTGCGTTTTAATGCAGAAAACAAACCCGTGAGTCTTGCAAAACAACGACTGAGGGGGGGAAGACTCCTACAATCAGTTCCTTCCGTCTGAAAGTCCGAGCTGTTTCAGGAGTCACCGCTGGAGAAACTCAAAGATCCTCCATAATGCGCAAAGCCTTTCTAAACCAACACATGAGAGATGTCTGCAAAAATGAAGCGTTTAGACGAGGACACTGGCTGCAAACGTGCAGACGCCGATCATCTGCGCCGAAAAACTATCGCGATTATGAGAGCATGAGACGAACTTACACCCCTGAAGTTCCTGCGCGCTTTAACTTCGCTCGAGACGTGCTGGAGATGTGGGCAACCAAAGAGAAGGTGTCCCAAAAATGCCGTTTTATATTTCACACTACCATCACCCGGCTAACAGGGAACGTTCTCAGAACATTGGCTAATGTTCTCTAAAAGTTCCCTCAAAGCTATCAAAAACGTTCTTGCAGTAACGTTGGTAGAACTTGCTTTAAACGTATGTTATATCAAAAACTTCATTTTTGAGGAAGCGTTTTAAAACGTTCACTAAACAGTTCTTGTAACTAAACAGTAATATCTAAAAAACAGGACGTTTTCAACTTTACTAGAACTTTCAAAACAACGTTGTTAACATTTTTGTTTAATTTAATGGAAACATTTTTGCAACCTAAAATTGTTGTTTTATGTTTGTTGTGGGCATGTACTGTATTTGTAGAATGGACAGAGGTCTTCTCTTCCAGCTCTGTGGTGGGTGAACGAGGTGGAGGAGGTCAGATGGAGTTTTGAGGAGCTCGGGTTCCACTCCAGAAAACTGGCCAATGTTCTGTGTCAGGTGTGCGGTTTGGAAAGAGGGGATCGTGTCTTCCTCATTCTACCCAGAGTGCCAGAGTGGTGGCTGGTTAACATAGCATGTGTCAGAACCGGTACGGGCTCACAGTTCTGCTCGGATACATTTGTTGGTTATAATCAGAGATCTTCAGGATTCTTCTATCCTGGTTTCAGTTTTCTTTCCACAGGTTTACTGTTAAGAGTGAACTTTCTAAAAAACAGCTTAGACTAGTTTGGACCAGCTTAAATTCAAAGACTCCAAAGATGGTTATTGTTGCAGGTGGATCATCTTAACCAGCATAGACCAGTCAAAATCAGAATATGCTCTGCACAAAACATACATACCTTATACTGGTAAGCACCATGTCAGTCTGTGACTCAGACTGTCGCTGGTCAAGTTTCCTGCAGGGCTTTTTCCTCACAAAGCTCTGGGAATTATCCATGCGTGTCCAGCACACAGTGTTTGTTCTAATTCAGCGTGATCTGGTCTCATCACACAGGTACAGTTCTCATCCCAGGCACCTCTCAGCTCACGGCTCGAGATATCCGCCACAGGCTGCAGGCCTCAGGGGCCAAATGTGTGATCACAGATGAATCAGTGGCTCCGCTGTTAGAATCGGTGGCCTCAGACTGCCCGTCACTCACTACCAAACTTCTGCTGTCCCACAGGACCAGACGCGGCTGGGGCGACCTGACAGATCTGATGAGGTGAGTGGAGATCAATGCATATATATACAGACAGGAAGCAGTTTACTTTAAAACTAGGGTAGGTGGTTTCGAAGAGGCTAGCAATAGCAAGCTAGCTTTGATAACTCCCCTCAGAGCGCTCTCCAAAGCCACGCCTCCTCCAGCACACATGAACGCATTCGGACGAATGCAATGATTGGGTGAACATTTTAATGGTCCTGCACCTTCCACAGAAGATGTATATTAAGATATTTCGACAACTTGATTGTTATCAAAATATGACTAAAAGTCTAAATATAGACTTTTAATCAGCATAACAAAAAAGGTTTCTGCAAAATATCACCTACCTTGAACTTTTGTGTTGTTACGGTAATAGCGTTTGTTTATAATAAATAATGTTTGATCTTTAACATGATTTCAATCATGTATGTTTGCATTACAGAAGGGTGTCAGATGATCATGTCTGCATGGACACCAGGAGTGAGGAACCCATGACCATCTTCTTCACCAGTGGCACAACCGGCTCCCCCAAAATGACCCAACACAGCCACTGTAGTTACGGTCTCGGACTCACGGTGAACGGCAGGTGCGACCGCTAAACGTTTTTAAACAGTTAAATTATGGATATAATTATAGGTCAAATATAATCCTCAGATACTTAACGCTGTCATATTATGAAGATACTGGCTGGATCTGACGGAACAGGATGTTTTATGGAACACATCGGACACGGGTTGGGCTAAATCAGCATGGAGCAGTGTGTTTGCTCCGTGGATCCAGGGAGCATGTGTGTTCGTTCATCACATGCCTCGTTTTGACACCAGTACAGTTCTGAAGGTACAAGAAGATCACAGGGCCATTCCTGAATATTAGAGAGACTCGTTCTCTATTTTCATTGAGTATAAAAACAAATGAGGTTCATTCTAACACAGATGTTCTTCTCTTGACAGACTCTGTCCATCTTTCCCATCACCACCTTCTGCACAGCACCAACAGCCTATCGGATGCTTGTACAGGAGGACAAATCCAGGTCCCCTGAGCTCTGATGTTCTGACAAATGAATGTTTTTAACGTAGGACTTGTTGATGAAGACTTCACCACTTTAAACTTTGTGTTTGTGGTTTCTGGCAGGTTTGGGTTCCCGGCTCTTGAGCACTGCCTGTGTGCAGGAGAGCCCATAAACCCAGAGGTGATGCTGAAGTGGAAGGAGCTCACTGGACTGAACATCTATGAAGGATACGGACAGACTGAGACTGTGAGACTGATCTGGTGTCAGTTTTTTGTTACTGATATTTAGGAGTTGAAACGGCTCAAAATGAGTTTCTGCAGCTCAGCTGGTAGAGTTTGATTTCCAGGGAACGACACACACATTGATAAATGTTCAGCTTGCACTGCAAGTCACTTTGGATGACAGTCCAAAGATGTGAATGTAAATTAGAATCTTTTTTAATCTAGTCAGACTTTCATGTTTATTATGACATCCCTTGAAATGAATGTGACGAGAGCACATGCTCACCACTGCGTACTGTCACACACTCTCTCTGCAGGTGTTAATAGCAGGTACATTTAAAGACATGAAGATCAAACCAGGATCTTTTGGAAAGGCATCACCAGGATATGATGTTCAGGTGCTGTAACAGAAGTTCTTCTGGGTTTCATTTGAGTTAAATGGAACTTTGTGATTCTTCAGCTATTTCACTGCTAAACTGGCCAGTTTCCTGTGAGGACATTTTGTGTTTCGGTTGAAGGTGGTAGATGAAGATGGTTTTGTTGTACCGCAAGGAGAAGAGGGAAATCTTGCCATTAGAGTGAAACCCCAGAGACCCTTCTCTCTCTTTACAGAGTACACGGTACTGCCACCCATAAGTCGTCACTCTCCGAGTCTTTACTACACAGACAAACACTTCTGTTTTAACATGTACTCATCAACTGAAGGAAGTTTCATTACTCAATTCCCCCCGTAGGGGGAGCCAGAGCGCACTGCAGAATGTTTCCGTGGCGATTTCTACCTGACAGGTGACAGAGGAATGATGGATGATGAGGGATACCTGTGGTTCTTCGGCAGAGCTGATGATGTCATCCTCTCCGCAGGGTACGGAATTCTGCTCCGATCATGATGTCGATTGATAATCGCTTGTTTTAAATGGTTTCTTAAACCAAATGTTTCTTAAATCGTCTTTCTGAGGTACCGCATCGGCCCGTTTGAGGTGGAGAACGCTCTGATAGAACATCCGGCAGTAGCAGAATCTGCTGTGGTCAGCAGCCCTGATCCAGTTCGAGGAGAGGTACCAGAACCAGCACTCTACTGATAGCAATGAATTGTGATTGGCTACTAGAAGGCGGAACTCCCCTATTGATAGTAATAATAATAAACCGCGGCATCTTGTTAATTCTGTAATAATTGGTTTCAGGTGGTGAAGGCGTTTGTAGTTCTCACAGCTGATTTTAAATCAAAAGACCATAAAGAACTGATCCAGGAACTGCAAACACACGTGAAGAGTGTCACAGCTCCTTATAAATATCCACGTAAGGTAACGCGTCAGTTTCTTCACCAGATATCTAGTTTTATGAATCACTCTATTTTTATTCCCACGTTTCATTGTTCAGATTGAATTTGTAAATCATCTGCCCAAGACGGTCAGTGGGAAAATAAGGCGTGTGGAGTTAAGAAATAAGGAATGGGACCGGAAGATCACCTGAAACTGGAATTCTGAGCAGAATGTTGTGAGAAAACATCATTCCATCCGATCATACATGATATTCTCCAGTGTCTTCCAGTGACCATGAGAATATTTAAGGTCTTGTTGTAAACATGAATGATAAACGGTTTCACCTATATTTACATATGTTGATTCTAAACACTCCTGTCTGACCTGCATGCAAAACATTATTACAAACTTCTTTCCTCATACGGTGGGCTAAATGATTAATGAATGTCAGCTGAAATCATGCTTTATGTTTTTAACTACATCCTGCTTACATGACACCAAGGTTGAGACTTGACTGATGAACAGAACTTGCAGTTCTGCTGTCCACCTGCAACGCCATTTCATAACACTGAACTCCAACACATAACACAGCCAATGCAATAATACATTATAGTAAGTTTGAATGATACACAAGTTATGATATTAATCCCACCTCGTGTTTAATCGTTTTTAAAGCACAGGACTCAAGATCGCGTTTGCCTTGTAGTCTAAATATTACTATTTGTGTTTATATTGTAATCAAATTCTCCATTGTAAATGTGAATCATTTGTTAAACACAGTAAACAAATAAACATTATGAGGGTTGTCTAAAAAACGGCTGCAGTCAACAAACACAAAGAACTACATAAACATTTAAGAACATAAAACCAACCTGCAGCACACACTACAGTACAATGCAGTACAGTATTACTATATGCAAAAGGACTTACCTAGTTCATTCTGGAAATTAATCAAACAGCATGTACAGCCATGCAGGAATGAAGCTGATATTTCCATGACCCATTTTAGAGGCGTTTGACATTTTAACTTCGGCAATGCGAACTAATATTTACTATTAACACTTTTTGTAGTGTTGGTCAGGCCTGTTAGTAATTATAAATGAAGAACTGCTGGAATTCAAACTGTTGCTCGCGGTAAATTGCCGGTAAAAGTCGTGGCGGTAATGAGGTAACCTCAGAATTAAAACCTCAGACTGAGCCTGCGACAGTCATTATTAATAGCACAAGTCGTTTATTTACAGTATACGGAAATATATCAAACAACACTCGAGACTTTAGTAAAAGATAATTTCACAAACTATGTCTATTTAATGTTTGCAGTCCATTGACACCCAGTTGACGCCACGAAACACTAAAACACGAGCCCTCATGAGTCCAAAAACAGAATGCAGAAATGATGACATATTAACTGGGAAACATTATTTACAATATTCAATCTAAATCAATATTTACAAAACCAGTGTTTAAATTCAGCCAAACGAACAACTTACTCGTTCCTAACTGAGGCGACGTCAATAACGCAGCGTTGGTACGGGTGGTAAGTTAATGCGCATGCGCAACAAACACTCAGCACTGTGTGTATATACGAGTAAATTCGAGCGCTGGAGTTCATCTTCTGTGGCGTCATGGTTAAAGTCGCTGCTTCTATGTTTTAACGTCGCTGATTCGAGTCCCGCTTCGGCTAAAAATGTGATGATTCTTTAATCATCACATTTTTAAACCAGCTTATCCCAAATTATCCTGCGCTTCTACATGTCATGCATTCACATCATTATGTCATACGTGTACAAATGATGTCTGTAATACGTAATACTG
>JAZGTJ010021168.1:0-10034 GCA_036877575.1 Botia almorhae
AAAGAGATTAGTGACTGTAAAGTTGTGGTGGGAGAGAGTGTAGCCAGACAGCATAGAATGGTGGTGTGTAGAATGAAGATGTTGGTCTGGAAGAAGAAGAGATAGAGAAGAAAACCAAGTGGTGAAAGCTGAAAATAGAAGAATACTGTGAAGAATTTAGACAGGAGTTGAAACAGGCTCTGGGCGGTCAGCTAGTGTTTTTAGATGAATGGCAAATTATAACACAAGTAATAAGGGAGACAGAAAGAAAGGTGCTAGGTGTGTCATGTGGAAGAAGGAAAAAAGATAAGGAGACTTGGTGGTGGAATGAGGAAGTTCAGGATAGTATACAGAGAAAGAGGTTAACCAAGAAGAAGTGGGACATGGAAAAGACTGAGGAAAGTAGACAGGAATACAAGGATTTGCGGCACAGAGTGAAGAGGGAAGTGGCTAAGGCCAAGCAGAAGGCATATGATGAATTGTACACTAGGTTAGACACTAGAGAAGGACAGAAGGACTTGTACAGGTTAGCAAGGCAGAGGGATCGAGATGGGAAAGATGTGCAGCAGGTTAGGGTTATTAAGGATCAAGATGGAAAGGTGCAAGTAAGGAGAGTGTACAAAAATGAAGTTTTTAGGATGGCTTTGAAGAGGATGAAAAGCGGAAAGGCGGTTGGTTCTGATGTGATACCGGTGGAGGTGTGGAAATGTCTAGGAGAGGCAGCGGTGGAATTTCTTACTAGATTGTTTAACAAGATTTTAGTAAGTGAGAAGATGCCTGAGGAATGGAGGAGGTATTGTGGGGCTGTGGTATTGTATGAGGAAGTCAGGAATAGCAGAGAAGTATGTAAGGGTGGTGCAGGGTATGTATGAGGGAAGCAGGACAGTAGTGAGGTGTGCAGTTGGTCAGACAGAGGAGTTCAAAGTGGAGGTGGGACTGCATCAGGGATCAGCTCTGAGCCCCTTCTTGTTTGCTGTGGTGATGGATCGTTTGACAGACGAGGTCAGACAGGAATCTCCTTGGACAATGATGCCAATGATGACCAGCTATGATGTATGGTTTAGAGACAGTGGCGCCGAGGAAGAGACAGGTGGCAGAGCTGGAAGTAGCAGAACTGAAGATGTTAAGGTTTTCTTTGGGAGTGACGAGGTTGGACAAGATTAGGAACGAGTTCATCAGGGGGATGAACTCAATATCAATTCCACTATGATATTGGTCTGTGGCCTGTTTTACACACATTAAAAGTATTTGTGAACTTGAACTTCCATGTAAGCAAAATACAGGCATATTATTTACAATACAGACATTATCTGTAATGAAGACGAGGAGGCGTTTGGATCCATTTGCAGTTCTTTATTCGTGGTCAGACAGGCAAGGGTCAAAATACCGGCAAACAGAGCAAATAACAGACATAGTGTATCTGCCCCCAAAACAATACTGGAAAGACAGTTCCAAAATTTGGGCATCAAATACAAAAAGAATCTACCACCCACACTTGATTTTCGAAATCTTGGGTATTATCAACTGGCCAAAATTTTCAATTTAAATGTGGTGTATTTACAAGTGGGAATCACATTCTGATGGTAGAGACAGGATAAACTGATTTTTGTGATTTTTTTGTGTTTTTATGTTAATGTAATATATTTATGCTTTTTAATAAGCAATTTTTTAGCTGTTTTAATAAAGTCTTTCTCGTGATTTATTATTAAAGTGTTATCCCTTTCTCCACAGCTTTGTACGGTCTGTTTCAATCGTTTGCTAAACTGCTTTGTAATTTCGTGTTGACTATTTTAAAAGTAATTAAAAGTAAAGTAAAAAACACTAAGAGACAGATGACACTGTAATGAATGTAGAGGATTAATATTGACTTTGTTTGCAAATAAAGCATTCTCCACTATAGATGTAATTATTTATGAAAATCCAGCGAACATCAACTGAAGCCCCAACTAACTGCATCAGGACACTTTCCTTCATGTGCAAGACACGCAAATATCATACTTGGTCTTAGTAATTAAAGCATTAACTATCATTAGCCCTTTCACTGAGGTGTGTTGGAAATAAGAAACTGATGGTTCGTTCAGGCTGCTAATCTGCTGAATTTCCAATAATCTTATACTTTAATCTTTACCCTTCTTTGACCTCTTTTAATGCTAAACTGTATGCGTGTTGTGTGTTTGTGTATGTTAGAGTAGTATGTGTTTAGTGTAGTTAATAAAGTCTTGTTGTAGTTCATGTTCATGTTCATAATCTGGAGTTCCTAATCCTGCTGATTTTTCCTACATGCTCTATTGTGTTAAATGTTTATTGTCAATTAATGTCAATTAATTTATTAATGTCAATTAATTTATTAATGTCAATTAATAAAAAGTCTTTCTTCTAATATAACCACATATACCTCACTCCACAAGCCAACTATACTCTTGGAGTGTTTGTAAAAACTGACCAAACTGCAATTAACACCCAGATGCAGAACCAGGCCTCCAGTGACCATAGCAATGCTGTTACAGGGGAGGCTCCAGTACCGCCTCCACCGCACCACCAGAGGGAACCGTCTCCTGAGTATTAACCAACACTTCACCAAACTACATTACCAATAACACGGCATACCTGGATCTAATCACGTCCTGTTTGGCACCTGATCCTCATAAACCATACCCTAAATAACCCGGATTTAGTCAAACTATCTTTGCGAAGTCTTGATTTGCCTTGTACATTATTTCTGAGTGTTATTCCCCTGTTATCTTTGATTGTGTTTTTGTGTATGGTAACTGGTAATGACACCTTAGGAAATGGCCCAGAAAAAATATTTTCTCTTATTCCAACCATGCCTTTCAATCCACCACTGGCCGCATCTGCCCACATCTCGCCTTCCCTGAAAAGTTTGATGGTACACCCTCTAAATGTAAAGGTTTTCGGTTTCAATGCTTCTGTGCTTTAAAAATGCAATGTTTATTTGTAAACCAACAACCCTCCTTGTACCCTACCGATTCAAGTCACATAGCATTTGTGTGCTCTCTGCTGACCGGGGAAAGCTCTGGATTGGGCCACAGCTGTGTGGAGGCCAGACGAATAAATCAGTCTGAGCTGGCCTGTAGAGATGAGGGCAGAAACCTGGGAGAATTCTTTGAACTAGCTATCCAAGTAGACAAATTAATCCGTTCCCATCGTCCAACAGGGTTGTTTCTTCGCCAGAACCCAGCTAACTCCTCTAACTCTGAACCCATGCAGCTCGGATACACTCACCTTACTCAGGAGGAGAGAGCTAATCAAATCCAGAACAACCTGTGTTGATTCAGGAGCGGCAGGCAACTTTATTTCCCAGGAATTTGTTCAGAGGAATAATATTGCACTAACCCCATGTGATTCCTCTATAGCTGTAGAGGTGCTAGACGGTTGTCCTCTAGGAGAGGGGGGAGTCAACCATCTAACCAAAAGCGTCAGACTCTGCATTGGGGTTCTTCATGCCGAGGAAATTAAGTTCAATGTCATCTCTTCACCTAATCACGCCATAATTTTAAGTCTAAAGGGTCTGGTAACCCATACCCGAAATGTGACCTCTGCATTTAACCCATCACTGGTGAGGAGTGAACACACACTGCAAGTCGTGAACATGCACACACCCGGAGCAATAGGCAGCACATTACTGCACCCGGGGAGCAGTACTGGTGAGATACTTTAGAGGGGATCTAAGTGTCACAGTCAATGTCTATCCAAGGTCAATTGTTACTGTAAACGACCAACCACTCAGGAGGCCAATCAAATTCCCAGCACCAACATCCCTCCTGAATATTCAGATCTCATGGAGGTGTTCAACAAAGTAAGAGCCTCTCAACTGCCACCTCACCGCACTGTGGACTAAAGGTCAAATATTTCCCCTCTCACAACCTGAATGACAGGCCATGAAGGAGTATATTGAGGAGAAATTGGCTAAGGGGTTTATACGACCATCCAACTCCCCAGCATCTGCAGGGTTTTTCTTTGTGAAAAAGAAGGATGGAGGTCTGAGGCCCTGTATCGCGCCCTTAATGAAGTAACTGTTAAATTCAGATATCCACTTCCTCTAGTACCAGATGCTCTTGTACAGCTCCGCCAGTGTGGAGGCTGGTGGAGGTTTCAGCCTCTCTTCCGACGCGCCACCAGAGGGAGCCGTCACCGGAATACTAACGGACTATCAAGAACTCCATTTCCCATCATGCACTTAGCTGGACTGAGCACTTCCGGATTCATCACCTGACTCACCAATTCACTTCCTATATAACCGGACATTTTGCAACTGCGCTTTGCAAAGACTTGATTTGCCACTGCTTTATTTCTGAGCATTTTCCCTGTTTATCTTGTTTGGTGTTTTTTGTGTATGATTTGGATTGTTTCTGGTTTTTCGATTGCTTGCCGCCTGCCCTTGTATTTGGATTGTTATATTGCTTTTGGATTGCTTGCTGCCTGTCTTGACCCACGCCTGCTTAACATTTACCCCTTTGACCCTTGCCTGTTTCGTTGTGAATAAATATACTGCAGATGGATCAGACTCAGTCTGACGCTTCGTTACAGCTGGCTAAATTTTATACCAAGTTGGACTTATGTAGTGCATATAATTTAGTAAGAATCGGAGAGGGCGATGAATGGAAGACCACCTTATCAACCACTTCAGGACATTATGAGTGTTTAGTCATGTCCTTTGGCCTCGCTAACAGTCCCTCAGTTTTCCAGTCATTCATCAATGCCATTTTCAGAGACATGCTAGAAAGATGGGTCATCGTGAACATAGATGACATCCTGATCTACTCAAGTTCATTTGAAGAGCATATCAAACATGTCAGGTCTGTACTCAAGCACCTACTGCAGTATTGTCTATATGTCAAGGAGGTGAAGTGCGAATTTCATTGTACTAGCACATCATTTTTGGGGTATTTCATTGGCCAGGAGGGCGTGGCTATGGATGAGAGGAAAGTTGAGGCGGTAACTAAATGGCCACAACCCAAGACCGTCAAAAAGGTGCAGAGATTTTTTGGCTTTGACTATTTTTATTGGAGGTTTATCAGGGACTTCAGTTCAGTAGCAGCCCCTTTAACCTCCCTCACCAAACAGACCTCAGCTAAACTTTGTTGGTCCCCATGGGCAGAACTAGCCTTTTAAAACCTCAAGAGACGTTTCACTTCAGCTTCCATTCTAAAACATCCTGACCCTGATCGACCATTTAAATTTGAGGTTGATGCCTTTAATTCTGGTGTTGGTGCGGTACTCTCACAACAACTTAGGGGGCACATCCTCTAAGATGTTACCCTGTGCATCCTTTTCGCACAAACTGTTCCCAGCAGAACGAAATTGTAAATTGTTGGCCATGAAATTAGCTTTGAAGGAGTGGCGCCATTGGCTTAAGGGGGCTTCCTTTCCTTTTACAGTTCTAACTGATCACAAAAACCTTGTATACCTTCGCTCGGCCAAGAGACTTAACCCCAGGCAGACTAGATGGGCTTTATTTTTCTCTCGATTCCAATATACAGTTACATATAGACCTGGTTCCAAAAGCATATTATCAATCTGGCCAACAGCCAGACCCCACCACCTTTTACATGCCCTCCAAATCTCACCTTTATTCCAGAACCTCTTCATAACAGACTAATCTCTCTGGTCCACGAAACCCCCAGTTTAGGGCACCCTGGCATAACGGCCACCAGGTCTGAAAGACCTCTCCTCTGATACCATCAAATCAATTAAAAAATGCTCTATCTGCCAAACATCTAAAACCCCCAGACAACTCTCTGCCGGATTACTACAGCCCTTAGCCATACCCCCTACGCCCCTGGTCCTATACAGCTATTGATTTTATTACTGACTTACCAATTCACAGGGGAACACAACCATTCTGACAATTATTGACTTGTTTTCTGAATCCTGCCATCTCGTACCATTACCTAAACTCCCCACCTCTCTAGAAACCGCAGAGATCTTTGCAAATTATGTTTATAGATTTTACAGTCTCCCTGAAGATATAGTCTCTGATCATGGTCCACAGTTTACATACAGAGTATGGTCAGCTTTTTTCAAACATCTTGGAGTAAATATTAGCCTAGCATCCGGTTACTATCCCCAATCTAATGGTCAAACTGAGCATCTAAACCGGTAGATTATTCGTTTTCTAAGAGCTTATTGCCAGCAATGTCAAATGGACTGCAGCAGGTTCCTCATGTGGGCAGAGTACACTCAAAACTCCCTAGTAAAGCCCTCTACTGGCTTGACCCCTTTAAAGTGTGTGCTAGGATTCCAACCCCCATTATTCTCATGGTCTGGAAAATTCACTGATCTCCCCTCAATAATGGACTGGTTACAGCGCAGTAAAGAGGTTTGAAACAGAGCCCACAAAGAGCTGACTGAACCAATAAAGCCACAAAATTGTTGAGCAAAATATATGCCAAAACAGGGATGGCATATAATAGACATTATCTTATGGGACAGGGCTATAAGGGATTTGCAATAGTACCAGGAACTACACAACATGAAAAAGCAGCATACATACTGTCACGGGTGAAGAATCACACAACAAGGCAGGCGGTGTGCAAATACCCCGGAGGGTGGATTTATTGTGTAAAATAAAGGTTGTGTGAGCGGTGAGATGTGTGGGGGAAACAGCCGGGCTGGCTGCTGGTGCAGGTGCTGGTGTGACTCGTGCTCGGGGTTGCGTCCCTCCTGGCGGCAGGAGTGTGCGGTGGCTCGGGCTCCTTTACGCGGCCTTCGGCCACTCGCTGCTTTCTGTCGGCGCGGGGGACATGCAACGTACTTCCGGCTTGCGGCACTTTTAGCTCTCGCTATCAGCTCCGTTCTCCTCACCTTCTTTCCCTCCAACAGGGCGACAGTGGCAAGGAACCAAAACTCCAATGATATATAGATGGAGAAAAAAACCTTGGGAGAAGCCAGGCTTGACCAGGAGGGCCAGTTCTCCTCTGGCACATTAAAGCTGCAATTTGTAACTGTTTTAAATACGAACAGAGTTTATTGTGATGATTTATAGTTAATTATTGATGGAAAACTGATGGTTCCAACTATATTTGATAATATGTCGGGCACTGAGAAATCATGCCAACAAAAAGCGATGAGGCATAATGTTACTAATTGCAGCCATAACATTACACTGCTGTGCCTAAGCAGGGAACAAAATAAAGCTAAAAGTTGTCATGTATATAACGGTAGGTTTAGTGAAGAAGTCTATAAAGTCTTATGATCTGTCTCAAGGGTCATTTCATCAAGTCCCCCACCATCTGGTCTCCAGAGTTTGAATCCAGCTGACTACAGGACCTTGGTGAATGAATGACAATGAAATATTGCACTTGTGAAGCAGTTAACAGTTTAAGAGGGAGATGGCCTGGGGGAAGGGTGCGTGGAGTCTGTAATGATTTTTTCATTTTCATTTAAGCCAAACCAGACAATTATTAAAGTGCACAGAACAGATTTAATAACTGCTGGGTCAGCAGCTCCTGTGGCAGGTTGAACTTCCTCGGCTTCCTCAACCTTTGCTTTGCTTTCTAACAGTGGAGATCTGTGTGAAGATGGGTGACAGCTGATCTGCACAGACTTGTGCAGGTGGGTGAGACATTGTCTGGACCTGGTACTGTTCTGTTCTTTTGTTTTTGGAAAAGCTGACAAACATCCTCTTTGCGGATCCTAAGTGCAGCTTGAGTTTTAAAAGGAGGGAGAGGAGGTGTTGATAGTTTAGCAGAGAGAGAGTTAGAATGGGTGTGGGAGGTGAGACTTTCTGCTTTTTAAAATGACAAAAGCCATTTAGGTTTTCTGCCAGTTGTTGCTTGCCCCATTGAGGTGATGTTTTATTGTAGTCGGTTGATGTATTTCAGGCCTTTCCACATTGATGCAGCATCGTTGGCTAAAAACGTTGTTTTTCAGAGTAGCTTCCCCTAGCTGCTCTTATCTCATTTGTCAGTGTATTTTTGGTCTGATTATACAACAGTTTGTCATGGTTGTATGTTATGTGAGTATTGGTGGGAATACCTGTCCTCGCAGAAACAGCTGAAACAGTCTTGAAGGACCTGCTCTTTTTTACTGGTCCATTTCTTTACAGTCCTTAGGTATAGCAGTTTTTACCTTTTTTTGTAGGGCGGGAGAAAATGAACCAGGCAGTGATCAAAGAAACCCAAAGCTGGGAGGAGAGCGATGTGCATCCTGTATTGTGGTCCAATATGTTTCTATCTCTCTATTACTTTGTTAAAGTTCCCATGAATATTAATAACTGAGTCTGGTTGTCGCTTTTCCGTGCCTGTAATGTAATCTACCAGCTGTTGCAGCGCTTCACTTAAGCACACTTGTGGAGAAATGTAAACATTTGCATGCATTAAAGAGCAATATTTGTGCGGTGAATAGAAAGATTTGCAGTTGACACTATGACACGGTGACGCTGACACCATCACTCTTGTGATGACTCAGATGAATGATGTAACAGCTCATTTCAAGCACCATTAGTTTGCAGTACACATGCATTGCATTCTGTTGCCAGTCCTGTATGCTGCCAGTACAGTACCCACCTACCATATTGCTCCATCATTGTTTTTGAACGAGTGTCAGGGGAAATTGAAACCAGCTTATTACACAGGACTGATCGGTTAACTAGCTGTTCTTTCTACCCCACAAAGTAGCACGTAATTGTGAAGTGGAACGAAAACGATACGTGGTTTTTAAAATTTTAAGCAAGCAAAAATCAAAAAAATTGTGGTGTGCATTTGTATTTAGTCAATCCTGCTCTCCAATGTCTGCTCCCTGGACAATAAACTGGATTACATCCGACTCCAGCAAACAACAGAGTTCAGAGACTGCTGCGTTTTCACAGAGACGTAGCTCAGCGACAGAGTTCCAGATGCCGCCATTCAGCTAGACGGGCTGGCTTTGTTCCGTGCCGACAGAAACACAGCTCTGTGCGGTAAGGCGCGCGGCGGTGGATTGTGCTTCCTAAATTCCATCAGTATGTGAACTTTGCAGGAGAGGGAAAAACGTGCTGGATCTTGTTTACACAAACATACCCGACGCGTACTGTGCGGAGCCCCGCCCCCACCGAACAACTTCTACGCTCGGTTCGAGGCACAGAATGGTGTAACGGCGAGGAAGACCACCCCTCCTCTAAATGATCAGGTGCTGTGTCTAACCACAGTCAATGTGGGGAAGACGTTACATAGAGTCAACCCGCGGAAGGCTGCTGGCCCAGACAACATCCCTGGCAGGGTGCTCAGAGGATGCGCAGACCAGCTGGCAGATGTTTTCACAGACATCTTCAACATCTCCCTGAGCACCACCATTGTGCCAATGTGCTTTAAAGTCACCACCATTGTCCCCGTGCCAAATAAGTCTCCTGTGTCCTGCCTGAATGACTACCGTCCCGTTGCACTTACACCCATCATCACGAAGTGCTTCAAGAGGCTCGTCATGAGGCACATAAAGACCATACTGCCCCCCTCTCTCGACCCCCTGCAGTTCGCTTACCGCCCCAACCGTTCAACGGATGACGCCATCCCCACCACCCTCCACCTGTCCCTCACACACCTAAACAATAAGGACACATATGTTCGACTGCTGTTCATAGACTTCAGTTCAGCTTTCAACACAATCATTCCACAGCATGTGATTGGAAAGCTAAACCTGCTGGGCCTGAACACCTCCCTCTGCAACTGGATCCTGGACTTCCTGACTGGGAGAACTTAGACAGTCCGGATCGGGAACAGCACCTCCGACACCACCAGACTGAGCACTGGAGCCCCCCAGGGTTGTGTGCTCAGCCCATTGCTGTTCACTCTGCTGACTCACGACTGTGCAGCAATGCACAGCTCAAATCACATCATCAAGTTGGCCGATAACACAACCGTAGTGGGTCTCATCAGCAAGAACTATGAGTCAGCATACAGAGAGGAGGTGCAACGGCTAACGGACTGGTGCAGAGCTAACAACCTGTCTAAATGTCGACAAAACTAAAGAGATGGTTGTTGACTTCAGAAGAGCACACCATGACCACTCTCCGCTGAATATCGACGGCTCCTCTGTGGAGATTGTCAAGAGCACCAAGT
>JAZGTJ010021170.1:0-10032 GCA_036877575.1 Botia almorhae
TTTGCCTAAGATGGTTACAGGGTCTTTATATAGGGCTAAGTATGATGAACTTTATCTGAATGGAAAGATTATAGGCATTTTATTATAAGAATCTTGTCAGTTACAATCTCCATCATTCAGAATATTTAAAATAAACTTACTCTTATTGTTAGGCGTGGCAATAATGTTATGCTTTTTAATGACATATTCTTCAACATCACCTGTAAAGTAATGCATTTTGTTTAATGCTACACGTTACTGTTGTACAGTAATGTGTACTGTACAACTGCACAATACAGTTGTGTTTGGCAAGTTACTTCAGCTAACTGCTTTCAATGTCATCCCTGTTACTGTCGTACAATAAAATAAAAACTAAAATACGATGCAATACAATGGTATCTTTTATCCTGTGTTCTTGTAGCTCAGTTTGTAAAGCATTGCCCTAGCAATATAAAGGTCACGGGTTCGATTCCCAGGGAGCACATGCACTGTAAGTTGCTTTGGATAAAAGCGACTGCCAAATGTAAGTAATTTGGTCTGTCTTAAAAATATTTGGTCTGTCTAAACATCCTGAGGGATCTCTGAAAATTCTGATTGTATTTACTGCAAAAGTCGTCATATGTACCTATGTCTCTGATTTTTTGGAGAGTGTTTTCATTGGTTGTGGTCACATTGAGTATGAAGACAACTGGGGTGCTGAGATAATCAGCTAGTGGCCTGGTTAAATAGGGCTTAGCAATGAGGAGTGTGTTTTTAATAAGACCTTAAAGAGCTTGTACTGTCAAAGCCAGACGTGTGCGAGAGGATACAGAGAGGAACAAAGCAAACGAATCTCCATACAAACACAAACGTCACGACTCCATATCTTCTAAAATCTAAAACTGTCATTAGGAGCATCCCATCTCCTCCCAGACCACATGTTGTGAAGTGCAGGACGTTGGTCAGAGTTGCTCATTGGTTTTGGTTCAGGCTTTGATTCGGGTCACCTGATCAGTTCTACTACAGCAGATCCTAATTCATCTTCAGCACCATTGCTGCTTATGACAGTTGGACTGGACTCGGGTCGCTCCTGTTGCTGGTGTCTCATCACGGCTCTCTTTTCACCACAGTTTGAGGATTAAATGCGGTAAAAATCCCTGTTTTATTCCTGAAACCTCATTTGAATTTTCTTTACTTGGCTGTCACCTGCCAGCGCTGGGACTGGGGTAGAAGATCCCAAACCAGAGATGAGTGTCAAAAAAGAAGATGTGGAGAAGTTCTTGGATGGAAATCCAGATTTTGCCAGGAGCTATTTTGACAAGAAGCTCAAACCGGGTGCCGTGGCCACGATCATGCGAATACCAGAGTCCAAAGTGGATGTGGATAGTTTTAAAGACATAAGCTCGGTGGAGGAAGGAGCGATATTCTACGATCTCATAACAGATATGCAGGAGAATGTAAATATGGAAAAGGTGATTTTTAAGATTCTGAAGAGGCTCAGTGCTCTGATCCACGCCGACCGATGTAGCCTCTTCATGTATCGGCAGCGGAACGGCGTCGCTGAGCTGGCTACACGACTCTTCAATGTTCACGAGGATGCTGAGCTAGATGAATGTGTAGTGGCTCCAGATTCGGAGATCGTCTTCCCTCTTGACATCGGAATTGTGGGACATGTTGCCCAAACCAAGAAGCCCATCAATGTCAAAGATGTTAAGCAGGTAAGTAACAACATCCACTTTAAAATATCTGTACACAAACCCTAGAAGTACATGATAACTATTTATCATGTATTAATCTGTTTTAATCTAGTATTAGTCTGTTAAATATTGTTATAAACACGAAACTGATGTAACTATTATAATTTGTCTTGGCTGCAGCTATGGTCAATCCATATTTTGAAGCTTGGCAAATCCTCTTGACATAATCCATTTATTTCAATATTCCGTGATCCATCTCCAGCAGGAAGGATTATTTCACCTGTGGCATTTATGAGTAGTTGAATTACACAAGCATTTGAAAAGAAATGTGTATTCAATCATTTGTACAATGAAAGGGCATTATGGGTTGTACTTAATTTTGCATACCAGATTTTTTACATTAAACAAGCGAAAACATCTTATTTTACTTTGACATCTTTTTTGGAATATACATAAGAAAATGTATTCATAAATCCTAAACGCTTGTTACATAAGTTACTTGTTAGATACACTCTTAAAAAAGGTGCTTTACGAACCCATAGAAGAACCGTTTTTGACTGTTTGGTTCCATAAAGAACTTGCTGTTCTTTTGTTTCACAAAAGGTTCCTTAGACCATTAAAAGGTATAAAAGAAATGGTTCTTGAAAGAAATGGTTCTTTAAAGAACCTTTGACTGAATGGTTCTTTAGGGAACCATTCACAAAAGGTTCCTTAGACCATTAAAAGGTATAAAAGAAATAGTTCTTGAAAAAAATGGTTCTTTAAAGAACCTTTGACTGAATGGTTCTTTAGGGAACCAAAAACAGTTCTTTTATGGTATCACTGCAAAGAACCTTTATTCCACACTACATGTAACCACGAGTATCTGTGCTTTCACTCTAGGATAGTCACTTTAGCCCATTTGTTGATGAACTTACCGAATACGCCACTCGCAACATCCTGGCCACGCCCATCATGAACGGCAAGGACGTGGTTGCTGTCATCATGGCCGTCAACAAAACCACTGGACCCCATTTCACAGATGCAGATGAGGATGTAAGTTTAGCGTCTGTTTGCCTTCCTTCCCAGCACCCCCTAAAATCAACACAAACAGCCTCAACCAACATAGCATTTCTGAAAGTATATCTCACTTACTGTAAAGAATTTGTAACAAATGACATTTTATCTGGTCATAATGCTTGAAAGTGCCTTTAATTGTACTGTAGGGATCTGCAGGAAAACCATACAGTGCATCTTAAATATTTGATGCATGTCAAATAAGACGAAATTTTAAATGTCTCCTTTTTGTTCAAAGCTTTTTTTAAAGTACTTAAAAGTCGGCACTCTGAACCTGAAGATTTTTCACCTCAGCTACCTGCATAACTGCGAGACACGTAAAGGACAGGTCAGTCTATGCGTACGATAAAAACGACATTGTTAATATGCATCAAAAGAGATAAAAACTGTATTTTCATGTATCTCATACGCATAGCTGCTGTTGTGGTCCGCTAACAAGGTGTTTGAAGAGCTGACAGACATCGAGCGACAGTTTCACAAAGCTTTATACACAGTGCGAGCTTACCTCAACTGTGACAGGTACTCTGTGGGCCTGCTGGACATGACCAAAGAAAAGGTGCGTCATTCAATCTCAAAACAAAAACATACTAATTTTAGAGGTCTCAGTCTGTTCTGTCTTTCTCATTTTAAGACTGCACTGGGGCTTTGTTTTCTTGCAGGAGTTTTTTGATGTTTGGCCTGTGTTAATGGGAGAGCAGCCTCCATATTCTGGCCCTGTGACTCCAGATGGAAGGGTAAGCTTTATTTCTGTACATTACACATGATGGTGTCTAAAATGCATATGGAACCAATTTGTATCTTTATTCACTTAGGAAATCATCTTCTACAAAGTTATTGATTATATTTTGCACGGAAAAGAGGACATCAAGGTCATACCGTAAGTTTTTCCCTTGGTTTCGCTATTTTTTTTCCGGATGTGCTGTTTCCAAAGTGAACACATTGTGAGACTTAAATTTATTTTACAAATTGTGTTCTGCTTTATTTATAATATCATTATTGTCAAGAAATGCTGAATAAAATCCACATCTATCAGAATTCCTGTAAACAGCATCATGTTGCTTTTAAAATCATATTTACCTTTTCTTATTTCAAAGAAATCCGCCCGCAGATCATTGGGCGCTGGCTAGTGGATTACCCACATATGTAGCAGAGAGTGGATTTGTGAGTGACTCCTCATTTCTTTGGGAATGACGTGTGCATGGTTGTTTCGTGAAATGTACAAATAGCAAGATGGAACTGGACATATGTATTTCCTGTATGTATTTCACTCGGTAGAGCATTGCATTAGCAGCACAATGGTTGTGGGTTCGATTCCCAATGAACACACATACTGATAAAATGTTAAATGCGCTGTAAGTTGCTTTGGATAAAATGTAAATGTAAATACGCGTATTTGTATACCCGTTTATTTATTGTTTTTATTGTGTGTTCAAGATTTGCAACATCATGAATGCCGCAGCCGAGGAAATGTTCAAATTTCAGGTGTAAATCTAAAATTTCAAAAAACAAAATAAAAAAATAAAAATTGTAAATCTTGATGCTTTTGCAACTTTGCAGTAATGACTCCTCTCTTGTCTCTAGACAGAGCCGCTGGATGACAGCGGATGGACCATCAAGAACGTGCTTTCCCTGCCAATTGTCAACAAAAAAGAGGAAATCGTTGGCGTGGCCACTTTCTACAACAGGAAGGATGGAAAACCTTTTGATGAGCACGATGAACAACTCATGGAGGTATGATTAATTGACTGATTGATCACAGAGGTGGGACATTTATTGAGTGAGAGCAAAGAACCTTGACTTGTTGACTCACAGAAAGATGCATGTGGCTTTCTGAAAGGCTTTGACGCAGTTTCTGGGCTGGTCGGCCTTAAACACGGACACCTATGACAGAATGAATAAGCTGGAGAACAGGAAAGACATCGCCCAGGACATGGTGTTGTACCACGTCAAGTGTCGAGATGATGAGATTCAAGATATTCTTGTAAGTTTCATGGAGATCTTGAATTGATCTTGAATTACCCGACTGGGCTCTTGAGTCATCATGTCCTGACCTCAGTTTAATATTTCTGCTCCAGAAAACAAGAGAGTATTTCGACCGAGAACCTGGGGACTGTGAAGAGGATGAGCTTTTGGAGATTCTGGTACAGCTTATTATCTTTATAATATCTAAAGTAAAAGTCATTCATTTAAGCTAGCAATTTATTAAACAGCATGTGGGTTGACCTTTGAACTTCTCTGATACATACGGATACATAATGTTTCTGGAGCGCGATCGGCAATAGCATTACAACAGATGCTTGCAAATAGGTCTGCTGTGACTCTCCCCATATGTTTACCAGCACAAGGCTAATTATCTTCAGATTGTGCCGCTTCGGTTATTACAGAATTCTCTGAATTAACATTCGTAATTCATTTTCTGGCGTATTTGTTCTTTTTGCGTCGGTTCATCTGCGTTTCATAATGTCACGCACAGTTTGACTTCATGTTGTTCATTTGTTGTGTTTCATGCAGAAAAAAGAGCTGCCCGGCCCAAAGAAGTTTGAGATCTTCGCCTTCCATTTCTCCGACTTTGACTGCACCGAACTGGAACTTGTAATGTGTGGAATCCAGATGTACTACGAAGTCGGAGTGGTTCGAAAGTTTCAGATTCCTCAGGAGGTAAATGCTTCTTCAGTAATTCTTCTTCAGCTGCTTTTTCAGTAGCAGTTGTTGGGTGAAATTCTGCTGACCTGAAATGGTAATCGGCTGCTTTCTGTTTTTAGGTTCTGGTGAGATTCATGTACTCGGTCAGCAAAGGCTACAGAAAAATCACATATCACAACTGGAGACACGGCTTCAATGTTGGGCAAACCATGTTTACATTACTTACGGTATGACCTGCTCAACATCAGGGTCTCTACTGAATCAATACTGACAACAATTTCTGTGTTGGTTTGACGTGTATCATTTCTGCCCAACCAAACAGATGAATTTAAAAATGAAAAATAAATACAGTATAAAAATAGTTTTTTCAAAAAAGTTTCAAACACTACCCCAGCTAACAGGGAAGGTTTGCTAACTAACAGAATGCTAACTAACGTCCTGTAAACATTCTCTCAAAGTTGTCAACAAATGTTCTTGCGGTAATATTAGTAGAACTTTTTATTGTTATATATCAAAAACATTTTTAAGTTGTTAGTGGAAAGCTTTTCATAATTAATAAATGTTTGAAAACAATTCTGATAACCAAGCAATGACATTAATACAATGTCATAACATTTTGAGCATCCTTATAATTTAAAAAAATAACATTTTTAGTGTTAACCTAATGGAAACAGGGAGTTGTACAACCCAAAATTGTTAGCTGGGATTCAAGATTCAGCCAATCAACAGGTAGCCCCGCCCCTAAACTCAACTCCATTGTTTGAACCAAGGTTGTTATGTCCGGCCCAGTCTGGATGCTCAAATGAGCAGATTGCGGTCCTTACTTTTACCTACCTACTTTACCTTTAACTTTTTCCTTAGTTTTCTTGTTTGTTATACATTTAAATGCATTAAATCCCAGAAGAAATCAGAATGAGAACGTTTTATTTGCGTTTTGATGGAGTCAGACAGGCAAACTGAAGCGCTATTACACAGATCTGGAGGTGATGGCCATGATTACTGCTGGATTCCTGCACGATATTGACCACAGAGGCACCAATAATCTCTACCAAGTGAAGTGAGAAGACCACCACTACTACTTAACTAGTTCTATAACCACTTTCACTAGTATCCATCATAAGTATGGGTTTTGTGAGCAGGTCCCAGAATCCTCTTGCCAAGCTGCATGGATCCTCAATTCTAGAGAGGCATCACCTGGAATTTGGAAAATTCTTGTTAGCACAGGAGGTATGAGGTAGTTGACCAAACGTAAGTCTGGTTCTGTGTTCATTCATTTGATACCAACATATTGTTTTTTGTAGTCTTTAAACATCTTCCAGAACCTCAACAGAAGACAAACGGAACATGTTTTTCATCTCATTGATATTGCCATTATTGCGACTGACCTGGCCTTGTACTTCAAGTAAGTCATGACAAAGCTGCAAATAATAATGAACCGTTATTTAGTGAAGTAAACTATTATGTACAAATTAGAAAACTTTACAGTAAAATACTTTACAGTATTGGGTATGGAAAATACTGTAACTGTGAAAACATTCTATGTTACACACAGAAAAAGAACAGAATTTGGAATGAGAGAGTAAATAATGACAGAATTGTGTCATAATGACACATTACGTAAACGTGTTTCTTAAAATAAGAACAATGGGTTCAAATACAAACCTCACTCAACACTGCACTTTGTCTTGAAGAAAAAGGACGATGTTCCAGAAAATTGTGGATCTCTCTAAGACCTATGAGGACGAGAAGAAATGGACAGACTTCATGTCTCTTGAAACAACGAGAAAGGAAATTGTAATGTATGTGTCTTCAGTTACATCCACACTGACTCATTTAGAGCGACCACTGTGTGCTAAGAATATTTTCATACTTTTATGTATTGATCAGGGCCATGATGATGACAGCTTGTGATCTCTCCGCTATCGCAAAGCCGTGGGAGATACAAAGCAAGGTAGGAGACGCCGCCTCAAGACACAATTAAGCTTTAGCATTTTTTTTCCCAGTATAAAAAATGTCACTTCTGCACTGGGGTCAGTGGATGTCTTTGCCACTCCGATCCCCAGGTTGCGCTCTCCGTAGCAGCTGAATTCTGGGAGCAGGGAGATCTTGAGCGGACTGTTCTGGAGCAACAGCCCATTGTGAGTACCTGCTTGTTTTCATGGCAGCCTAATGCTTGAGGGCTGCTAGCATGAACGTCATGTAAAAAAGCTAATTTTCTATGTCTTTTACTTGGTCTAGCCCATGATGGACAGGAACAAAGCCGCAGAACTGCCGAAACTTCAGTGTGGTTTTATTGACTTCGTCTGTACGTTTGTCTACAAGGTACTTTTGGGAATGATGACAAGTTCTTGTTTTCAGAAATGAATGTCAAAAGGAAAACTTCGACTGACAAAAGTTTAGTCACTGAAGGTTAATTAGCAACTGTCTCCTCTGTGTGTTTTTTTAAAGGAGTTCTCTCGATTCCACTCTGAAATCCAGCCAATGTATGATGGGATTATGAACAACCGGAAACATTGGAAAGAGAGACAGGAGGAATACGAGGCAAAACTGAAGGAATTAGAGGAGGCAGCTAAAGCCAAGCAGGAAGCAGCTGCCAAAAAAGGTTTGAACTTCGCCTGCTTATGTTAATTATATCTAAATTTAATGGAACCTTAAACTGGATTTGATGGAGTTCTCTAAGTTGGAGAGTTTGTGTGTCTCTACAGCTGGATCTTCTAACAATGCCAGTGGATCTTCTGGGTCCAAGACCTGCTCAGTCTGCTAGAGATAAAGAACAGCAAGGAGGGCGATTACAGCTTGGGATGCAACTTCGGAGAACAAAGCCCCCACACATTATACAGGGTATAATATAAAGAGTGAGCGAGACAAACATTATCGATGCATATGCTATCAAGACCACCTGTTACCAAAAACCACTCCTGTGTTGGAGCTGTGCAGGTGATTCATAGTACTTCGTAGTAATACTAGTCGTACTACACTTAGTAGTACTAATTCATAATGTTTTGTTTGGGTTATAAAGTGTTGAATGCAAATATTGCAAAGGATGGTCTGATTCATCATACTAATGAAATTCTATGCATGTAAATGCCTTTTTCAACAAATCTAAGCCATTAGCATATTTACTGTAAACAACGGAAAGAGTCTTTACCAGTTCTGGATGGTGTATTTTTTTTATTCACTGGTGAATGAAAAGCAACTAAATATTTGAATCCAATTTTATTTTACTTCTCAATTTGTAATAATGTTCCATTTATGGTCACGAAAAAATCTTTTTTAAACCAAAGCCACAAATATCTAAAAATGAAGGTATTCAGATTCATGAAGGTATTCAGATTTGAAAATAGCTTGTCAATTTTTGCGGGAAGTGTTTTATTGGTTGTCCATAAAACATCTTTAAAAATGTATCAGTAGATGCGAGTTGTGTATCTAATTGTGTAAATGTAAAATTTTTTGCGCTTTAAAAAATTTGAAGGTAAGGACCAAAGAAGTGTGTTCTTAGTGCATGTAATTAACATTAATTTTATACGCTTGTTAAACTATGCTTCTATTTAAAATTTCATCAATGGCTCAGGTTAAGTTGTGGAGAATCCAGCATTAACTAAATAAATTTATATATATATATATATATATAACAATATGTCCGATTGGAACGTGAGGGCCCAAGCTTGTTTGACACAAATTTATTCACTTTGACAAAAATGAGAGATCCATCATTATGATTCATTATCAGATATGATGCTTCGATGCATTCGCAATACAGCATTAAGTTATGTTTGATATCCACCACTGTTACCGTGTTACCCTTCATTTGTTTGCTCAATGCCATGACAATTAAAGCATATATTTTTATGAATTTTGTGTCGTTTCACTTAGTGTGACTGGGTGGTAAGTGAAGTGGTAAATTTAAAAAGCATTAACAAACCGTCCTTATTTAAAACTGTAAGGTGATGTCCTTTGGGCCTCTTCATAGCACTTCAGTGACTCACTCACTAAGAAAGCCTCTTAACGCTTGAGAACTATCAGCAGTTTCCACCCTGCCTTCCCTAGATGTCTGGATGTTACGAGCAAAGGTTATTTAAATCGCTACACATTCAGCTCTGTAACTGGAAATCATCTGACAGTATTATTACAAAACATTTGATGCTTGGTTTGATTCATTTGATCTTTTTCTAGATTGGCACAAACAGGTCCTCAAATAAAAATGATATACATTTAGAAACCCAAACTTGTAAATTGTAGACTGAGTAAAGCAAAGTTTTGTTATGAACGTTTTAAGATAGATTGTTCTAAAATACTGAATTTGCTTGTTAAATAGCTGAAAATGCAGCGTCGCAGCTAAGTGGCAGCGAAGCACTTGTGCAAAACCAGCACTTTACTGTATTGGCTTGACCTGAATCCTGGGATTTATTCTAAACCGTGGTCAGGCTATACAGCAGCCATCTCTCTATAAACATCACTACAGAAGTGCAGGAGAGAAGACGGTCTACCACACATTTTCGTTGAAACGCACGATAACTTGTTAGATTAAATCAAGTATTCTTGTCAAACGCACACACGAGTAAACGGTTGTATATAAACATGCTAAAAGTGGCTATGCTGGACAGAAGTAGCTATGCTAAATGTAATCAGAATAACCACAATATAACCAACACAAGGGGAAAAAAACAATGCAGAATAC
>JAZGTJ010021171.1:0-10032 GCA_036877575.1 Botia almorhae
CATAGTCTTTACTGCATTACTGCTGCAGCTCTATACAGAAAATAAAGCTTTATAATATAATTAGAATTAAGTAATTATGTACTAGCTTCCTGTGTTCAAACAAAGGACAGACTTCCCAGAAATATGACAATGTTACCTTATCATCTGCATCAAGACACTCTGTCCTTTATTAATGATTGCTTACATGTTTAATGCAGTGCTTATTCACTCTGCTGCTGTGTGCAGTATTAATACTCTACCATATATAGGTGGTGTAAAAAAACGCTTTGCTTACACATGCAGCGTAAAACAGGCCTTGCTGAAGTAAATGGCACACAGTATCACCATCAGTCATGTTAAGTTCTGTTATGTTTTACCTGTTTATTTGAAATCTCAGTCAGGTGTGCAGAATGTCTGTATCTGCGTATAATGTGAGTTTTAATCAGACTTTCTTTTTATCTGTTGTTCAGTCTCATTTTGCGGTTAAGAGCTGTTAAGCTGTTGTCGGCTTGAACAGAGGTCATAACAGGTCTGAACTCACTCTGTCTAAATACTTCACT
Organism: Botia almorhae; assembly: GCA_036877575.1. NCBI lineage: Eukaryota > Metazoa > Chordata > Actinopteri > Cypriniformes > Botiidae > Botia > Botia almorhae. Next base: position 540 of record JAZGTJ010021171.1, read on the forward strand.
TTTTATCTGTTTCCCAGCAGTGCTTAAGCCTGTTTACAGCCTTTCTTCAATTACAATTTCTCTTTAAATTTTGCTTGTAGGTGACATGGAATGGTCTGCTGATTTTTCCATGTACTGTTAGTGATAAGGACCTATAGGTTTGTCTGAAATTGAAACAGCAACTAGTTGTTTTAGCAACTATAGCTTACAACCACAGATTTGTTATGTCCCTTTTTAGGAATAGCTCTAAGATTCTGTGCTGAACAAAACACTATAGTTCTCAGTGAGAACGTGACTTAACCGTAGTGGCTGAAACCCTTCCTTCCTCATCTAGTTTTTGCACCATATTGGTGCTCGAACCCTGAATGTCTGTCTAGACTTCAAGCTGATGACCTTAAGTCCAATTCTTCCTAACTCCTGAACTCTGCTATGCTGGACCCTTGTGGGTCTAGATGTTTGCCCAACAGTTGTGCATTGATCCAATGCACTGTCATAATAAATGTTTGGACTTTGAAGAAGTTGGGATAATGACATTTCACATAACTGTTACCAAATGGAGACCATGTCGGTCTAATTGTGGCCTTCATTAGTGTTTAAATTGAGGTTAATGGGCTAATAAGAATGTAAAAGTGGTGTGTGCTGTGAATGAGTGAGACCAATAGAGTCAAAGTTGTTTTTTAAAAACTTAACAGAGCTTTTATGTACTTACCATGCACCCTGTGTAACTTAGACCTAAATCTCATACTGATCAATAGAGAGAACAATTCTATGCCTTAAACGCTAAAGGTGTTTAAAATGTGTATCTCTTCCCCATTCACAGCGTAAAATAATTTCATTTAATACAGTAAGATTTAATCTATTACAGTAAGAGATGTAAAGTCAGCTCAATGATATAGGTAGTATTTTACAGTTTAGTTAGTGAAATGAATGGTCTATTGATGAACTGTTTTGGAAACAGTAGAATCTGCTTTCATGAATGGACCTAGTGGAAAAAGAAAAATATTAAATGACTTTAATCTAGTAAAAAACTGATCCCGAGTCTGTGTCTAACTGTGAATGATATCCAATAGTTTTCAAAACTTTAAAGAAATCATTCTTAGTAAACTATTACTGACATAAAAAGTATTACAAAACATTTTCATGCTAATTTTGTGCTAGGATACAATAGGGCAAAAGGCCTTTTGATTATTACACTAAACAGCAGGTACCTCCACAGCACTTTCCTAAACACCTGGTTGGAGGATGTAGTGCTGGCACTGTGCAGGTACAGTAAATTTGTATAAAATCATTTGAGCTCTAAGCACCTGTTTGTGCATTTGCATCACAAATGTTGGATCCACAGTGTAATCATGTGCAATGACAAAAGATGACATTTGATCTGATATTTAATTTTGAAGTTTAAAAATTCCTGAAACTAACACGTATATTTGTTTTTAGGCTAAAGGTTTTCTGTGATTAGCACCATCAAAGTACTGTTGGAAGAGAAGGAAGTGCCTTAATCAATCAATTTAAATGGACTATCTTTGTAAGTGTGGATGCGTTGGGGGAATTTGTTGTGAAGTATGTGCAAAGTCTGCCCACAATGCTATTGATTCACAGTCAAGATTTATTACCTGTGTACACTGTATTTTATTAAAAGCAGATTAAGAAGTTCTTATAAAATGAGCCTATGCCAAAAGTGATTAAGAAATAATACAAACTGAAGAGGGTATTTTGAATATTTGTAGAGTATTTTGTACTTAAATGTTGCTTAAAATATATTAAGAACTATTAGAATTTAGATATTGAGACAAATTATGTCATGTCAATATTACCCTATGGATATATAATTTAGCACTTGAACATTTTTAACATCACAAGCAGTGTCATATTTGGTTAATAGTTAAACAAAATACGTTTTAACAGACATAGTTGCTCTATGGTATTTAATAAAAATGTTGTTGGGGGAACATATTTAAAAATAAATCAGAAGGTATATTTTTGTAGATTATACATAGCAAGACTGTGTTTATTTTTTCTCAGACGTATTTACTGTTTAAATTTATGTTATGGCGCCCCCTTTATGGTATTATAAGATCTTGAGTCAACTGTATTTTCTGTAGAGTTTTATAAACCTAATCGCAAAAAGAAATACTGTTTCATGATCTTTGCCTTGTCAAATAGGAACTTGTTTGTCTCCGCGGTTCAACAGTTTCGCAAGAGCGGATTTGTTAAAATAACAGATAGTTAAATATGCAGAGTGAGAGAAAGGGGCTGTGCCTCTCTGGATCTCTCATAAATACAAGCCCCTAATCAAAAGTTAAATCTTAAAGCTACTGAAAATATTTTGGTTAGACGAATAGCTGATGTATGTTCGAGATCCGCACAATGCTTCCAGTGGAAAGGATTTAAGCATATCTAATTATTTGCATGTAAATTTTTTGTTTCTTTAATTTTGTTTTCTAAATGTTGATGTCTTAGACTAAAATGTAAAATTTTGTTGAATTGGTTGACGTTATGATCTTTGATATTTTTGTGGCGGGTTTTTTTTTGCAAGCGAGAATTCCTTGTATAATGTGGACCAGATCTACACTCAGGTTGCTGCTCACAGTATTAGCTGTGATCCAAGTTTACTGTTACGGGGAAGATGAGCTGTGTCCTCGAAAAGGTAATTTGTCGCTTACGTATCATAACCAAGACTATCATTTCATTATCAATAATCTTGCGGTAGTCTGGGTTTTAAAACAATTTACCACAATGAAGGCGTTTGAAGACGTGTAAAAGAAGAGCTTGCGTTATCAAAGCCATAATACATATTTTGGGAAAAAATATCCCCGATAATACTAAAGCAAGCTAAAGTATCACACATAAAACAAGCCTCAAAGCATAAGTAACGTTTAATAGACTATCAGCAATATTTTGTACAGTGCCATGAACCTGGAGTAAAAAAAAATAGATTAAGATTTACCGTTTCTGTTTAATTATAGATCTATTTCTTTTACATATGCAGATTTGTTCTTTTTAATTATTTATTGTATTGCCTTAAAAGTGGCTCTTATCTCTTGTTGTAACAAGACTTTAGACATAAATGACAAACAGAAAGAAAAAGTGTTTGTGGGGAAGAATCTGGAGATCTTATTTAAAGGAACTAAAATCAGAAGTAGCTTTTAATTGCATAATTTTGTTATATATTTAACTTAATGAACTATAAAATGAATATACTCACCCATGTTGGAGTACTATGTACTCCAGGTCAGTGCATGTGACATTAATTTGATGAGTAAACTACTGTAAATTTGACTACTGTAAAATTTCTTTTTCAGAGCCCCCTCCTGGAGTATTGGTATTAAAGCTGGGAAGCAATGTCGTGATTGGCTGCAGGGGTGATGTCACTGTGGATGATGTGCCATTGGTTTCAGCCACTGTGGTGCATAAAAAACAGAGAAATTCATCAGAAACTGTCAGCTTTACAACCCGAGGAGATACAGAATTTGTTGTTAATGATCAGACCAACGGTAAAGGAACTGCTACAGTTGAAACATCTCAAATGGTTGTTGATTCTGGTAAATATACTAAAGCTAAAGATAACACAGTGGTCACTTTTAAACCCTCTATAACTCAAGGAGAGGATCAGTTCACCTCAAGGCGTGTTTTGCGTACTGTCAATCAACGTGCCCAATCAGAGAAGGTGGGTGGGGCTAGACAGGAGAAAGAGGCTTATGGTGTTACCATGCCAACAGATTCCTTTTCGGAGCAAGATGAATATGATGACTACGTTTATGAAGAGGAAGGATCCAGGGTGACCAGAGGCATTAAGAAGCGAACACGATGGACTCTGAATGGCCAACAAGTACGAGTAGGTGTGGAAAGGGGAGGGATTTTAAGACTTCCCCTCCTTAGTTTGTCCAGTGCTGGAAATTACAGCTGCTACAAAGGAGAGAGACTGATGTCAACCGTCAACATTAGCGTGGGGGGTGAGGACTTTCACAAACAGATGCATTGACTCGTTATTATATATTCAGACTCGTAAGATCTGTTCAGAATAATGTACATTTTTGTGGTGTTTTTACAGTGGCCCCAGAGAGACCCACACTCTTTTGCTACAGGAAGTCTCACACTAGCAAGGTCTTCTGTCACTGGACATCCGAACAACCAGTAACCCCACAGCCAATTTGTCACCTACTCCTTAGAAAAGGGTCAGTGTGTGAGTGTGTGTGTGTGTGTTTGTGTGTGTGTGCATGTGTGAAAAATAGACAAAGAACACGTTTTCTTAAGTAATCAGTACTTAAGAGATGTCTTCCACCAGTATAAAAGAATAGCTCACAAAAAATCACACTTATGTCATTATTCAGTCAATACAAAAGGAGAAATGCAAAGAGGAAAAAAACACCATTGTAATCAATGTTATTACAAGTCTTTTAAAGACATGAGATTCTTGTGTTACTAACTGCCTGAAATTAAAGTTTACTGAAACTATCTTTCATATCAGATTTGGTGCCTTTTGACACTACATCAGGTTGGCTGGTCAGTGAAGCTGTATAAACTACTTTTATGTTTTGTTCTTTTAATGAGCTTGACATTGTCATTATAAACTGTCCAATAACTAGTTTTAACACCGTGTATTATTCCCCCTTTTGTCCTATTCTTACCATATCTTACTTTTCTTTGTCTCCAAAGATTCCTGGGTGATGTCACTCGTGTTCCTTGTTCCTTTTCTCATTCGCGTTGTTGGTGTGCTTACCCTGTGGAGGAGGGCGACAGGACTCTCCACATGACGAGACTGTGTGTCACAAACGCAGCAGGCAACACCACCAGCCCTGAAATCAACTTCAAGCTACCAGACATCAGTGAGTGCTTGAGGTTCTCTCTTGCAGTGTCCACATGATATTTTGCAAATGAGTTTCACTGTTGATCATTTAGTGGGGAAATTTAGAAACAGGTACTATTAGCACCTTAAATGTGTTCTGTGGGATTTTCTTGTAGAGTGACAGAAAACACAGAAAATGTCCATGTTACCCGAAGGATTACACTGAAAGTGTCTTTTATTGTTTAGCCAATCAAAGCTATCAATAATTTTGTGTGTTCCCCATATAGGGAAGCAGTAAGCAGAGAGTGTTATTTCATCAGTTTACTACTGTCCTATTTGTCAATAAGTAACACCATAATAGTTGCTGTTCTCGTTGCATATAACAACATAAGGAGCATTATGAAGCTCAACACTTGTTAGATTAGTAAATAACAAATCTGTTGTCTTCCTTGTAGTTAAGCCAGACCCTCCAACCAATGTGGAGGTGAGAGCCGTTGAAGGCCTGCAGAATATGCTTAAAGTCTCCTGGTCTTATCCCAGTTCCTGGAAACATGGCTTCTATATGCTGCATTTCCAGATGAGATACCGACCACAACAGACAGAAAATGTAATATGATGTTCTAGTGATTCTAATGATTTCCCATGCATACAGCTCATAGATTAATTAATGACCACACGGTTCTTTCCACACAGGTGTATTTTGGGTTGAGTTTGCACTTTTTTCATGTGTTGCTTGTATGTGTGTCTAGTACCAGTCAGTGATGATCGATGAAAGGTTGGACAGACGACTGTCTTGGATGATTTTTGATGCTCTGCCCCACACTCAGTATGAGATTCAGCTTCAGGCCAAGGATGAGTTTGATGGTATCTGGAGCGATTGGTCTGATGCTGTATTTGCGGTCACATGGTCAAATAACGATATACATATTGGTACGTATGTGCAAAATATTTTCATGAACCTAATGGACATAATTTAAAAAAAATTAAGTACAGTTTTTCTGTACAAAAATTATGTTTTGTCTGACTCGCATATAATTTTACATTTAAGTAACGTGTATACATTTTATGGAACACACAAGCCAATAATATCTAAAAATGTACCATGTTAACAAAAGATAAAATAAGAAATAAAAAGTAAAGAAATAAAATTGCCTTATAAAAGTATAGCAGTTAATAAATGTTTTTTTTATTTGTCTTAAGCTAAATTTAGTATGGTTTATGCATGAAACAAGTACAAATGGAACAAGACAAAACAAAAGTTTTATTAAAGATACATTCTCTGACAAAAGTCTGAATACATTATTGAATAATCCTGTAGGAGGAGAAAATAACAGTTTTGTGCTTGCAAAAACTATTTAATGTTCCTTAAAGACTCTGTTTGCACATTTATGTATTTGTTTTGTTGTTTCCCTGTAGCTCCTGAGACTACTACCACTTTAGAAAGCAATAGCTTGGTATGTTTTATCAATATAATATTCATACATTACAAATGCACCATATATCCACCATATGTCCTACAATACTGACATATATTCACATACACTTGAATACACGCACATTCATAATTACATTAACATAATCACAGCTAAAAGACCCCCTGTCATCGCCACCATTCTCTTGCAGGAGCCCTTTGAGATATTTCCTGAAGGTTCGGGAGGATCTGGAGAAGGTCCTGGTATAGGTGAGGTTTTGGGGTGGGGAAGTGGGGGTTTGTGAGTGGCACTAACATGGCTCATTGTTCTAACACATCTGTTATTTCTATAGTGAAACAAGATGGAGAATATGGTGGTACTATGACAGGAAAAACTAAACAGGAAATAGTTGTCCATTACATTCCTGAAGTTTAACAATGTGCTGTAATTTACATGTTCCTCTGACCTTACGTGGCATTTCACCTCTGTCCTAACAAGCTGTATCTTTCTCTCAGGTTCAGTGGTTATTGTAGGAGCTGATGATAATGCTGCAGTCTGGCTGTATGTGTCATGGGTTTTTGGGCTGTGTTGTTTTGTATCCCTCATCACGCTTACAGTTTATGCCTTCAGGTAAATCTTTTCTCTTTGACATTTTGTCATCAATTGTCATTCTGTGGAGTAGGCAGAACTCTGCGTGAATTTTTAAAAAAATCTCCCAAAATTAACCATGTGAAACATTGAAACAACACAAGGTTGAGTTCATAATGAAAGCACATTCATTTTGTGTGACATGTTCCTTTAAAACTTCAAAAAAAACTTTTTTGGCAGTTTCCTATAAAATCCACACTTAGGTTTCGATTTTACTCCATCATTGTATCTCTTTTTCAGGCATAAGCTACGTTTTGTGTCTACAATAAAAAAGCGAAGATTTCCATGTTCTTCCCTCCCTCGTTCTGCTCCCCCTCTTCCACCTCCTGCACTCTCTGAGCAGCTCCCAGAGGAGGGAAAATCTCTGATATCTCCTATCAACCACAGCCAGCAGCACTTCCTTCCTGTTCAGCAGGAGGAACAGGAGGGCATTTACCTTCATAACACAGACTACTTCCTGTCTCTAGAAACAGGGGTTGTGTAATAAACTATTAGCTCTTCTTCACGAAAGACATGTAGAAATAAACAATGCATTTGCTGTAGTAAATATACTGTGATGTACCTTAAAGGACAAAGGAACTCTTTGATCAATTCCACTTTGTGGCTTTATGATTTGATCATAGGCCATGTTGATATGTTTTTGTTTTTTTGGTCAAAACTATCAATTATTTTTACATGATGCACACCATTGGTTAATCTTAGCAGTGTTCTTTCTGAATTGTTCTTTTTTAGTTAGTTACTGTTACAATACTCCCGTTGTGTTTGTCTTAACTGTAAATCCATCTAGTGGATTTACTCCTCACACTAATTTGAGTGTAATTTAAAAAGTGCTTTACTAAATCTGCAATCTGTAACTTTTCTGGATAAAAATGAACAAAAATCAGTTACTGATCAAGTACATAACAGACAAGTGTTTAACACGATTTTCTTTCCCTAACCCAGTTCGCATAAGTACATTTATTACAATTAGAGTGGTCGGGTCGGATTTCACGAGAAATGTTTGTGTGTTAAAAGAATAAATATACGATTACATTGCATGTTCAGGTAGTGCAGATAATGCAGGATTGTAGCTTTTTAAAAGTCATACAAATAACTGCATTTAATCTGCAATTATATGTTTCAAACAGAGGTGGTGGTAGAGAGGCAAAAGTTACTGATTCGTCACCCTCGTTTTATCTTTTAAAAACTAATGCATCAACACTGTTCTCATTTTTAAAAAGTATGGGATATTATCACAGCCTAAAAAACAGCAGATATAGAGATGAATTAATACTTCATAATATGAAGTTCGCATCTTCTATAGTTTTTAAAGGTACATGGCGCCATCTAGAGTATCCTAACATTGCAACTTTTAAATTTATTTAATTGTATAATTCATAATTTAACCACTAGATGGCAACTGTCAAACAGAAGCATTGTTCATTTTATGACTTACAATGTGTAACACAATGTTAAACCTTTAGTAAATGTATTTTCTACTTTCAGTAATTTACTTAATATGTACAAAGTTTTCAGCTTCTTATTTATCGTACTTTTGTGCACTAAGCAAAATACTTAGATACAATAAATTACATTTTTATTAATATACCATATACAGCTATAAGCCCCCATTTATTTGCGATTCATGTTAGAGCACCCTCACTATTTTCAGTAGCACGTGATTTGGTTATAGAACCGGGCCTGCCGTCACCTATCGAGTTGGAGTATATGTATACAGCATAATATGTACACTTGTTTATTAACATTAATACATTGCAGCCCAACAAGCAAAATAATGAAATTTTTATATGAAATTTTCATAGTGTTTGGAGGTCATTATGTGTACAAAACATCCTCTACATTTCGAAAAAGAACTCGAAATGTAGAGGATGTAAATCAAATCAGCCCTAAACATCGTTATTTAATAATGAGGTTTGGACACCCAGAAAGATTTAGCAATCTATTTACCTAACATACTCTAACATACAATAATGCATATAACTGGGAAATTATCCCCAGTTGTATCCCATCTTTTATCCTATAATGTTGCAAAAAAAATTCAGTGTAAGGTAAACCCAATTTGGTGGATATATAATTTGGTATTAAAAAGTAAAGTGTTGCAAATTTTATTGGTACAAACTGCAGATATAAGATGTATTTTGTAAAACGTTGGCAACCTTATTATCACTTATTTATAAACACAATAATTATTGTGTCGTCGGTTACGTCCCATTAAAGAATTCCACCCACGATCTTTATATGGAAGGCCGTTGGGGACAATACCTATTATATGAAACGCGTGACATTTGTATGGCGCGAACTCCATGCCAAAACCGTTCAACCGTATGGCGCGGGAGTCGTGCCAAAACCGTTCAACCAAACGACCGAGCCACCGACCGAACGGCTAATCGAACGTCTGACCGCACGTCTTGAACTCTCAACTTCTAGCACTGCGGGTGATCCACGTGACAACCTCACGTGACGTCAGCGCTATAAAATTTGGACATTAGGAATGAAAAATCATCAAATAATAATTATTACTATATATAAAAAAATATTACTGTATTATCTGTTTATAGCATTAATTAAAAAAAACTCTTACCCTCTTTCCACAGCAGGTGGCGATGTGTAATAAATGTAGTGATGTGAATAGGTTTAACTTTCAAGTTGTACTGAATTTAACATATTA
>JAZGTJ010021172.1:0-10031 GCA_036877575.1 Botia almorhae
ACTCCCTTTGTCAGCACACTTCTGATGCGTTTGTCTTGTGCAGGTGAAGATCTAAAGATGTCACTGCATTTGATTGGTGTGTCTGTCTCTGTTGCTGTTCTCCTGGATTGTGTCTCAATCTGTCTCAGCTCATGCTCATTACTGACGTCTCCTTGTTCACTCTCTGTGATGTGGAGCTCTGTGTAGATCTCATTCAGCAGGGTTGGGTTTCTCTGCTGTGATGTTCCCTCACACACACACTCAAACTTCCTCATCAGATTTGATCTGAGCATATGAAGGGCCTCAGTAGGTTTAAATTCAAGTCTGAAAGATAACAAACACAAGTTAAAGAGTTAAATGTGTATTATATATAAGTTAAACTGCATATGAGATGTTTCTCTGATTCTCTCAGCTAATCTTTAACATGTCGTGATAAACTGATACTCTGATATCACACTCACTTAAAAAGAAATAAAATGATGATATATAAGCATGAACAAGATGCACTCCTGCATGCAACCTGCTTTTACCTGATATCAGAACGTTTGTCTTCAAGAAACTTTTCTTTAAGATCTTCCAACATGTCTGCCACGACTGACATTGACCAGCGTGAATACAGTTCCAGATCCTCTTTAACTCTATGTGAAATGATTTATTCATTAGTTGTTTATACACAATTAAACAGAACGTGAGAAGAGTGCAGATTCATACACATGTGATCAAATGTCATGCTCAGGCACAAACACCAATATACACAATATACACATTATAGATTATGTATATATACAAGTTATTCTGAAATACTCAAAATCGGAAAGACTAACAATTACTTTAAAAGCTGTTTGAAACCTGTCCAAACATGAATCTCAATGAGATTTACAAAACATTTACAGCACATAAACAAATTTGAATATTTTTACATTTGCTAATTCTACCCACAACATTTAACAGACATGGAATAATGAAACAACGTTTTGTGGTAAACAAACTGTAAAAAAGACCCAATTCGATTATCAAATGTTAAAAAAACTCAAATATGTTACAAAGAAAATACATCATACATCGGGTCCTCATTTTCATATCTTAAATGGTCACACAGAATGGCAGCTACAGTCTCGTGAATAATAAAATCATGGTAATCACTATTAGTATATACTTATAAAACTCTTATAAAACCTGTGGCTTCTGTATCCAGCTGCGAATCGCAGAGGCTGATCCATAGAGCAGTCACTGTTCTCTGCAGAGTCTGACCTTTTCAGCTGGACTAAACTGTAACAGAATCAAGTTCATGTCAAATATTGTTATTCATCCTTTATCATGAGTCAAAATATCATGTATTTAAGTGATACAAACTGAATACATTAAGTACATTTTATGTACATCTTAGCATTCATGTTTTGTAAATATGGTCTTATGTACAAACCCTAATGCAGAATCACTATTAGTATATACTTATAAAACTCTTATAAAACCTGTGGCTTCTGTATCCAGCTGCAAATCGCAGAGGCTGATCCATAGAGCAGTCACTGTTCTCTGCCGAGACTGACCTTTTCAGCTGGACTAAACTGTAACAGAATCAAGTTCATGTCAAATAATGTTATTCATCTATTATCATGAGTCAAAACACATGTATTTACGCAATACAAACTGAATACATTAAGTACATTTTATGTACATCTTAGCATTCATGTTTTGTAAATTAGGTCTTATGTACAAACCCTAATGCAGAATAAACAGGTACTGATATTAGCATATTTTTATAAAGCTGTACCTGTGTTTGGTCTTTCCATCCTTAAAACGCAAAGGCTGATCCATAGAGCAGTCACTCCTGACAGACACACGGCTAAACTCTGGGATGTTTGATTTTTTCAGCTGGACTGAACTGTCAGGAGTAAAATTGACTCACTTTATATTAAACTCTTAAGTTAAACTTAATATTAAACACTTTATATTAACTCTTAATAAAGACTTTAATGTCATATTTATATGTCATGAACAAATAACAACATCGACAACATATAAAGGAGTTAAACATGTAAATATACTACAAAGCAAACAAACACAAACTACAATATTATTTCTCTGCTCATCTGAAAAGATTATGATCTTTTCAACACTTTTCACATTTTGCACATTGTGTCACTCACCAAACTTTCTGCACAATAAACAGGTCTTGAAATGAGCATATATTTGTGATACTCTGTACCTGTGTCTGGTGCTTCCATCTTTAAAACGCAGAGGCTGATCCATAGAGCAGTGACTCCTGACAGACAGAAACTTCAGTGATCTTTCCAGCTGGACTGAACTGTAACAGAGTGAACATCACCCTGTAAATCTTAGCTTATCTGAATGTGTTCCTGATCCACACACCTTAACAACAACACATCTGGATAAAATACTAATAAATATTCATGTCTCATGCACAATAAATCAATACTGCTGTTAGCACGTAAACCCTGTACCTGATGTTTTCTTTTTCAAAACGTAGAGGCTGATCCATAGAGCAGTCAGTCTTCATGGACACACAACTGAGCTCTGTAGAGTCTGATTCCTGTTCCCTGCTATTGTGCCTCCTTCTGTAAACATCAGATCAAGACAAGAGATCATGGCAGCTCACATTATGACTATGTATATAAGGTGACGCAGCTATTTCAACCAGAGATACAGCACAGGGTAGAGAGAGAGAGAGACTTCAATTTTATGAGTGTACCTGTATGTTGCACAGCCTTCATCACTGGATGTTTTGTGCATAATGGAGCTGCACAGATGTATCAGATGAGTCTGATCTCCTCCGCCGACTGAACTGACAGAACAAAACTGTCAATAATAAATGAATAAATCAACACAATATCACAATATTTGAACCATAGCTTTTATCTGCCTTCATCGTTCTGTATGTTTAATGTAAAGCCGTACGCTTCAAAATGTGAAGTCATGACGCACTTTTAAACGGAAATTCGAGCTGTCGGTGTAAACAGGGTAAAAGATTTAAACACGCGTTGATTTTAATTGAGAGGTTTTGTATAAATGTGTGAAATTAAAAAGCAAACGTATGTCACACCTTCACAAGCTTCAGTTGTCCCTCTTGCTGCAGTTCGCTGCGTCACAATGGCGTCTGAGAAAAACATTTACTTTCACTTTCGTCTCGGAACAGACCATGCGCGGACATGCGTGCGCGTACACGTTACCAGACGTGAATCCCTGGTAAATCCTTGCTGTCACATCTCATACAAATACACACTTATCTGTAGTCTACTGTGTCTGATAGACACGTGCCTTATATCGAGGTTGGATAGACACGTGGTTTTTGTCGTACTGCAGATATTAATATTTTGCTCATGTGCGCTTATCGTTTAATGAATAAATGCGTCAACTTCATAATGTTCAACACAATTATTCGCAAACGTTGTATCTTGTATTTGGTCATTTATTTACAGTTTGTCTCCTCATGTTTCAGAAAGCTCTCAGTTTCGCTGGTATAGTTGATGCACATATTCACGGAGAAAAAGCAACATAATGCAAAAGCAACATAAATACACTGTTTATTTTTACATACCTTTAATTCGTGTCGTTTATTTTAGTTATTGTATGTCCATTATATATTTACATTTCATTGTGTTTTACTCTTACTGTAGTGGAATGTCATTGTAATCTATGAAAATAACATTTTACCAAATGTTGTAATTATTTGAAAACTAAACTGATGAAGTATGAAGAACCGTATGGATAACCGCACGCTCTCAAGTTCAAGAGATGACAAGAAGAAGTGTGTCACTTCACCAGCACATCAGCTATGTGGAGCAGAGAGCAGATGCCAGAGCTGTGCTGAAGCACCAGGTCAGAGTTCTGTAAATCCCTGCACTGCTGTACGCTAGATTAAAAACTGTGTTTTGATTAAGGAAGCAGGGTCAGAGGATTATGGTCCAGTAAAGAAAAATGAAAACAGTTTAAAGCCCTGAATTCATCAAAATACACAAACCTCTAACAGTCATCACAAGCACAGACTGACGCTAATACCCCCTAAAACTTCTACACTGCTCATCCTCACAGTCAGCAGAGGAGATGTGCAAACATTATTTTACTGCACATAAATACACATGATTTATTCATAATGTCCATTTATGTAAGGAGCAAAATCATAATAAGGGAGTAAAAAGAATACATGATAAATCCACAATATAAATGTATTTTATTGTTTTCACTGTTTAGTGGATATTTTAAAAAGTAGGGTTGAAATGACACTGCTGTAAGACAAATGTTACCAACAGTCTTAAAAAAACAAAGTTAAACAAAAGAAGGAAGTTCCAAACAGAAAGGCTGAGATAAATTAAGACAAGCTTTCAAAGGTGAAGCATGTAATATATGCGCCATTACCGACACAAAACAAAACAGCAAAAATAGCGACTGTTTTCAAATGTGTCTTCCATCTCACTTTGTTAATGTAAGGTTTTAAAGCAGCACAGAGTCACTTCATGACCTCATATTACTAACTTATAATTGTCTAACTGGAATAGAAGAAAAAGACACACAGCACCTTCATTAAAACCCACAGACATGTCTTAGAAATTAGATTACATTGCATGTTGTCTGTAGTTCATGGTACTATTGCAAATCCCTTATACCCCTGTCCCATAAAATGTTGTCTATTATATGCCATTCCTATGTAAGCTGGAACATATATCTCGGTTCAGTCAACCCTTTATTCATAAACATACTATAAACCTAGTGTACCTAGGTACTGTACTAAGTACCTGTACTTAGTCTTATACATCTCACACATATTATTTGCTATAATACCATTAACATGTCTGACATTTTTTCTGTGTTTTATTATTATTCTTTGTTTCTCTATGTAAAGCTGCTTTGAAGCAATGTAACATTGTGAAAAGCGCTATATAAATAAAACTGAACTGAATTAGGAAGGAATACATTTGTAAAGAAAAAGTTCAAGTCTTTAATCTAAATACAATCTACATGAATGTGATTAACTCTGCAATACAGTATCTGCTGTAAGTTTAATACTGCAGTCAATCTCAACCTGTTTCAAACATCAGTCCTTCACATTCAATACGGTTTACTGACACAGACACACTTCATTACTATTCATTCACCTTTTAAATCAACCTGATAAAGTTATTTGTTTTTGAAATGTTTTGGGACTTTTTTATAGGTCGCCCTCCACGTACAGCACAGCTGATATCATGTGACATCATGTGACATCATGTGACATCATGTGACATCGCAAGCAATGTTCAGTCAGTGCCGTCTGACCTTCAATGGGTTGTGGAGCAAACATTCAGGTATGAAACATCCACCACGTGAGCAAGCTCAGGTCTTCGATGTCCTGTCAGTATTTATTGTGCCACTCACACTGTCCCACGCTCACCTCCTCGATGTCCAGGTTCTTCCTGGACCTATAGATAAACTCTCCGATCGCCACAAACACGGAGAGGATGAGTCCGGCCGCCAGCACGATGAAGATTCCTCCGATGTTCTCCACACCTAGAGCGCTGGCCTCCTTACTGTCCTCCTCCGGGCAGCCGTTTCCTCTCCACCACTTCTCCTTCATCATGTGGAGTTTCCCCTCCTCCTGCAGCTGCAGGATGGCGATGGTGATCTTGTCTCTGTATGGAGAACCTGAAAGAGAACATCAGCAAGATCAACAGAAGAGATGTTGAGAACATTAAGAACCAATGTTCTCAACAAGTCATTCTCGGCAAATATTTCCAAAATCATATCAAAACGATAAAAAACGGTAAGAATTCGAGGACGACTAATCTACAAAAATCACTGAATTGTGTGTGTGTTTGTCTATTTTAATGAGTAATTTTATATTCAATAAAGTAATTAATCAGTGTGTTTACTCTGGGCACAACAGTTTCTTTGAAAGTACACTAATGTAAAATGTGTGCAGTTAAAACGTTTGTTACTTTGTGTTATTTTCATGTATAAGAAGAAAGTGGTAACTTTTAATAAAGCAATAACTGTATTCTTTTCTCCAGCATACCAATGGGAGTGCCCACGCCGTAGCCCTTGGAGTCGATCAGCCCCCCAATCTGGGTGAGGTTACAGTTCCTCTGGCTGATGTACTCAATGCTGGTGGACTCCATCAGAAGAGCATAGTCAGTGGTCAACACACGCTGGATTCCCTCTCGGTTGTTCTTTACCAGCGCTGTGTTCTTCCTGCTGCTCATAAACGCCCACATTTTCTCATACGTGGAGATTTTTGATTTCTGGGACAGACAAATGATAATATTCTGTTCACAAAGCCTTTTGTTCAGAGATATAAGACGTGTTGTCAGGCATTATGTTAAACTGAGCATTTAAATGCTTTACAAAGGTAAATACACCCTAAAATCATTTATCTTTAAATTGCTGCAGTAGAATTCAAATGATGGGCGGTCATGAGTGTGAATATACATGCTGACATTTATAACAGGATCATTAAATGAGGTATTAATTGGCATTCACCAATCACCTTGAAGAAGGTCATTGTGGAACCGTCCCTCACAGCTCCATATTCAATCTTAGTCTGCTTGGCCAGGTCATCAGCCGAGTCTATGGGTGAGTCCATCCTCTCCACAGTGAGGAAGGCAGCCAGGTTAGCAGTGTAGGACGAGATGATTATGAGGGTGAAGAACCACCAGATGCCTCCAACGATCCTGGTGGACAAAGCCTTGGGCATGAGCTCAGATCCTGTCCAGAAGAAATGTTAAAGCAAACAGTGAAGTGCAAGCAGTTACCTCATGAACAGTTACAAAATATAACCGCCTGTTTTTGCTTTATATGTTCTGAAATATTCAGTGCAGACTCTGCTGCTAAATATCTAAACACAAGTCAATAATTTACCAGTGTGCTTCAAAGTGAAATCATCATACACAACACGTTAGTATTTAAACATGTTCCTAAATACAGCAGTCTGTAGATTTTAAAGTGTGTGTTTAGATGTTGCCGGAATCACACACCTTGCTGCATAAGAGCTCCAACCCCGAACCAGACACTGTTGATTAGGGTGAAGTTGTTCTCAACCACATCAGAATCAGGGTTACAGGGATGAGGGTTGTACCATTCATATGGTGTAAACCTGCAGAGGGACACAATCACAGTCAATGGTACACAGTCAATGGCCACACCTAGCTTAATTCTTAATGTGCACTGTGTCACAGCAGCTTCACAATGAACAGTGCAAAACGATGAGCAAACCACAGGCCATGGTGGCAAGGAAAACGAGGGAGGGGTAAATTTATACACAATCTAAACTAAAATGCACAACAATATTAATGCTGTATAAACATGTAGTATATTATATATATATGTATAAATGCTGGAGAGCAGAACAAGAGCAAAATATCAGCAATCTTACATCACATCATTAACAGATTTCTGTGTGGAAATGCGACTGAACTGAATTTAAAGATTAAAGCAGGTTAAGGCAGGTTAAAGCAGGTTAAAGCAGGTTAAGGCAGGTTAAAGCAGGTTGAAATGGATGTTACCTGGCAATGACAAAGAGCACACAGCTGACCCCGAGGCAGGCGAGAAGAACGTACATCCAGATGTCTGGAGAGAGAGGGTTCAGGAAGGAGAAGACTCCTGGGTTGGTGCCGTTGGGTTTGTGGTAGAGAATCGAGATGCCCAATGTCATGAAAGGTTTGGAAAAATCAATGACCTTCTCTCTCACATAAGTGATAGTGAGCGGAGCAACAGCCAAATCTGCCACCTAGAAAAGAAGACTCACTTAACTCTTTAACATGCGATGACATGCGTTGAGGGACACAGTTCTCATGTCTGTGTTGACGTAGGCTTTAATTTACATCATTATTATCATAGCAATCATTTCATGTTGCTGTTTCTAGCCAAAGTGACTAGACAAAAATCGGTGTGGTGCAGGATGACTCATCAACATTTCTGGATCTTTTCCAGGAAGAGAAGACTGTAATTTGTAATAGTACATTACTTTAAATTACATTTTTAGCTGCAATACTTTAATCTGCACACAGTACATGTAGATAAAAAACAAAGAGCTGTACTTGAGAAAAAGTCACAGCATAAACTTACATGATCTATCAGCTCCCTGACCATCCCATTCCACTCTCCCTTATCATTCTGGGCTCCATATTTTCCATCAGACACAAGCTTGACCTCATATGAAAAGCCCAGGATGTTGGACAGCTCTTTCAGCAGGTCCAGACAGTAGCCCTCAAAGCGGTCGTTTCCATACAGTGGCTTATCAGACTTCTTGTACATCACATAAGGGTTTTCCTGCAGAGGCAAACACACTCTTGTTCCAGCAGTACATGAATTGCTGGTGTGCGAGTGCTGTGATTCGTTAATTCCTACCAGAATGGTTGTGACGATGAGCGTCCGGTTGGCCATGGAGTCTGTCACATTACTGTTTTTGTCTTTGTTGCTGTCTGTCAAGTTAAGGCCTGTGTTTGAATTCCACACACCAATCTAAACAGATATACAACCACATAAACAGTCAGAGCATTGTGACGAGGCCAATTCAAAAGTAAAAACTCTGTTTTTACAGGTTTAAAGTCTGTGCAACGTAACCATCACAAAATGAAACTGCAAAAACAAAGAATGTTTTTCAACAGATTTCCTCATACACTTCCTCTGTCTGCCATTGGTCAGATGAACAAACAGTCCCGCCCAAACTCACATCATTGGTTGTTGCGACAGTATGTTGTGATACTCAAATAATCAGTGTTTCATTTTTTGGGGAAAAAAAATCAAATGAGTGCAGAATCACCTGCATTTTACAGAGAAAGTATTTCAACATCCTGACAAATTAAACACTGTAACTTTTATGTGTAACAAGGCAAAAGGAAATCTAGACAACACAGGTACTAAAAGATAATCTAGGAACAAATCTGCATCACTCAGTAAAGAGAAGGAACTCTGCTTTATCTGTGTGCAGTGATGCATAATTCAGTAAACTCAGTTCTGACGGTGACCACCAACATTCTGTGTATCATCACCTTCTTTAACATGAATGAATGTTGTAAACCCGCTTAAAATACAGAGACACCCCTCCAAACCGTACCAATCCCTCTGAGATGCTCTTTCTGTCCAACTGTCTCATTCCATTTGCTGCGCTGTCACAAGAGTCTTTTAAAACATACATTAAGAGAACGTTTCCTGGCTGTTACTGTCCTTATAAACAGATGTTCACTCAGACGAGCTCTCTGCACAACTGAGCCCATGACAGAATTATATGCCGTTTCTAAATTGATGCAGATATCTGGGACATCACTGTGTTCTGGTTTAAACTGGTGCCCACAGAGAGTTGGGAGGGATAAAAAGCACAATTCATAAATAAATTTGTCAATTCTGTGGTGTATATATGTAACATCTCATCAATAAAATCCAGAAAACTGCACATAATGACTAACAAAAGGGGCTAACAGAAAAGGTATCGTGGTATTACCATGTTTTTACATGGCTTGTATTCTATGAAGAACCTCACATGTCATTTGCATGCCATACAAGAACATGGTAATCATTCAATATCATGGCAAGTAGCATGATATTACCATCTGATACCATCACTGAGGCACAGAAGCAGCACATGTAGGAGAAGCTGTGTATCTGACATTTAATACCAACCTTCTTCCACACTTTGTTAAAACGACCACCTTCCATAAACTGCTTAAAAGAAAACAAAAGCCAAGACTTCACGTGTCACATATGTTACAATATGGCTTGAACAGAACATGTTATTAGCGCTTGAATGATTCGATTTACCTGCTGCTGGATCTGTGTAACAGATCATGTGAACATGTGATTGTCACGGTTTTGAGCAGGGAAGAACCCAAATGCAGGCAGCGGTATAAACAAAAGACTTTATTAAACAATCAAGACTATAATCAAGGAATACAAAACAAACCAGCCACCAGAGGGTGGTAAGAACAAAATCAGAGAAGAAAGAAATAAAAATACACAACTCAATCTTTGAGAAAAGAATTAAACGAATACTAAATAAACAGTGGTGGAAACAAAAATGCTAAACTGGAAAAAATGATCAATAGATCAAACAAAGGATAAACTCA